>JASCZW010001907.1:0-177553 GCA_034211315.2 Aedes japonicus | reverse complement strand
AAATATCCCACAAGACGACAACAGCCAAGTAATGGGTGGAGCGAACGACGCGAAGCGACGAACAGCCGATCGTTTGTTTTTGTATGGAGAGAAACGTATATAAGAAATCCATTGTTATGAATAAGTTGAGTCTAAAATAAATCGTCAAAGAATACGGATAAAAAAAAGGAATAATTTTCTGAAGCGAACCGAACTGTGGTGGCCAATCGAAAGTGAATCGTATGGCATTTTCTTCCCTTCCCTCCGCCCGTGTGTGTGTGTGAGCATCATCGACCCGGCATTGACGGTAGGACAACGGACGTGTTGCGACCTGTTCGGCGTCGATTTTCCTTGCGCTCGTTTCGATCGTTCGAGACGAACGGTGCGTGGTGCAGCAGCGACAAAAGGAGCAGTGATTTTGTCAAATCGTCCTTGCTGAATTATTACCCAGGGTGTCTGCCAAGAAGAGTTGTTTGGATTTTCCTACTTTGGCATTCGGCGTCACTCCTGGCGTTATTCATGCAAGCAAGCGGCGACGAAGTTCGGCTATTTGGCCGTGGTCCTTCGACGAGTTTGTGTTGGTGGCTGTGAGGTGCACGGCTGTCAACTGTTCGAGTGTGGTGTAGCTGCTGGTGGTGCTAGCTGGCGACTGAGGTGCACGTCGTTGGCAACGAGTGGCTGGTAGCTGCAACGAGCGCAGCAATCGGCATTCGCCTATCGTCGAGCGAGCGGCGGTCGGTGACTCGATCACCAGGTAAGTGCAAGAAGTGCAAAAAACTTGAGTCCCCAACATTTGGTCCGAACCGAGCCGGATTGTGAACCAGTGATACACTCCATTGAGCGAGTATTTTCAATCCTAAAATCAAAATTGTGTGTGATCCATCCTCCAACCACGAACATTTCGAGACTATTCGAACTTTGTCGATAGTGAACAGTGAATCTAGCACAGTGATACCCACAGTGAGTAAAAAGTGAAAGCCCTTTCTGAACTATTTTGAAGTGTGTGAAGCGAGAGCCCTTGAACAGTGACGATAAGTGAAAAGTGTGATCATGGAGAATTTGCAGAAATTGATACACCAGCGTGGACAGGTGAAAGCGCGAGTGACAGCCATCGTCCGGAAGCTGAATAAAGCCACTGAGCATCCCGAAGATATGAGCCTCTCTCAGTTGAAAGCGATCGAGAAGAAATTGGAGCTGCACTATTCAGAATATTCGACGAAGCATGATTTGATCATGGATCAGTGCCCTAGTGAGAGCGTAAAGGATAACGATCAGAAGCAAGACGAGTTCGACAAGCTGCACACTGACGCGTTAGTGAAGCTGAATGAACTGGTGGAATACTTCCGTGTTGAACCTGTAAACAACGGAGCTCCCCAAGTGATCGTGACCCAACAACCTCTCAGAACCCCGATTCCGACCTTCGATGGAAAGTACGAAGGTTGGCCAAAATTCAAAGCCCTTTTCAGCGACCTTGTTGGAAAGTGTGGAGACTCCGACGCAACCAAGCTGCAGTATCTGGACAAAGCGTTGGTTGGTGAAGCGTCCGGCATTCTGGATGCGAGAACCATCAACAACAACAATTTCGAGCAAGCGTGGCAGATGTTGGAAGAGCGTTTCGAGAACGTAAGGTAATCATCGACACCTTATTTCTGGTTTGCTGTCGATGAAACCGATTTCCAAGCAGAGTTATAAAGAGCTGAGAAACCTCATCGATATCTGTAATCGTCATGTAGAAGGATTGCGATTTATGGAGCAAGAAGTCAGTGGTACCGCAGGTTTAATCGTGGTGAAGCTGCTAACCTCGTGTCTTGATGGGGAAACCCGGAAACAGTGGGAGCAAACCTTGGAGCACGGAGAATTGCCTGACCTTGACGAGACTATGAAGTTCCTCAGAAACTATTGCCAGGTTCTCGAGAGATGTGAAGTGGACAAGATACCTTCTACGAAAACAGCAGTCAAACCTCCTGTAGCGACAAGGGTTCGTTCCTCACCGAGATCATCCCTTCCAGCAACGTCTAACCCAACAGAGAGTGTGTGTGATTTTTGCGCAGATCAGCACTACAACTATAAATGCCCTTCTTTCCTGAGCATGAGTGTCGACCAACGTGTTGTTAAAGTGAAGCAATCCGGACTGTGTTTCAACTGCCTTCGGAAAGGCCACCAAATCAGAGCTTGTCCATCGGATAAGTCGTGCTCAAAATGTTCCATTTTGTTGCATTTTGAGCAAGTGCCCCGACCTGAACCGAAGCAGCCAGGTTCCAGCGAATCATCCAAGCAGTCCGAGGTGAAGAAGGCAGTTGTGTCTGCCGTACCTGAGGAACCTGTATCTACAGCGTGTTCCGGTGTCCAGCGTCGAGCAAAACATGTGTTTTTGATGACAGCATTGGTGAATGTAATTTCAAAGAATGGAAAGAGCTTCAAGTTGAGAGCCCTGCTCGATTCTGGATCTCAAGTCAACCTAGTATCGGAGTCTGCCGTGAAGTTGCTTGGACTACCGAAGTATCCTACCAACGTTCCAGTTGTAGGAGTTGGTGGCGTCAGATCTCAAATTCGGTACCATGTGATCCTGAAGCTGTTCTCCGAGTATTCTAAATTTGAGAGCGACTTAGACTGTTTGGTGACAACGAAGGTTACAGGAAGGATTCCATCCGTTTCGATTAACATCTCGGAGTGGAAGTTTCCAAATGGAATAGTGCTGGCCGATCCAAGTTTTAACGAACCGAGAGATGTGGATCTACTGATCGGTGCCGAGCATTTTTTCGAAATCCTGAAACAAGCTCAACTAAAACTCTCCGAAGAACTACCCACGCTGTATGAGACCCAGTTTGGATGGGTTATCGCCGGTGCCATGGAAGATTCAGGAGATGAGGATGTCAACGTGTTATGTGCCACAAATGAGGATTCATTGCTAAAGAGTATCCAAAGATTCTTTGAGCAAGAAGAGCTTCCAGAAGAAAAAGTTGAGACAAATGAACAGGAAATGATCGAAGAACACTTCTGCAAAACGTATCGTCGAGAGGAGGATGGCTGATTCGTGGTTCAACTACCGTTCCGCGAGTCCGTCAGTCAGCTAGGAGACTCCCGGTCTTTAGCCATGCGGAGATTTCTAGCAAGCGAGAAACGTCTAGCCAATCAACCCGAAGTTAAGGAGATGTACCAGGCGTTCATAAAGGAATACGAAGACCTTGGCCATTGTCACGAGATTTGTGAGGAAGATGATCCACCTTACCAACAAGATTATTATTTCCCGCATCATGCTGTGCCATCGAGTACCAGCACAAAGCTGCGTGTTGTGTTCGACGGCAAGGCAAAATCTAACGGATTAGCCCTCAACGACGTTTTGATGATTGGCCCTAAAATCCAGAGTGACCTATTTTACATCTTATTGCGCTTTCGAAAGCACATCTATGCATTTTCGGCCGACGTTGAGAAAATGTATAGACAGGTGAGAATCGATCCAAGCCAGAGGCGTTATCAGAGGATTTTCTGGCGCGACAGCCCAATGCAACCGGTGCGAGTGCTCGAATTGTCAACAGTGACCTACGGGACTTCACCTGCTTCGTTCTTGGCAGTGAGGTCCGTGATTCAGCTAGCGAGAGATGAAAGTGTCAATTTCCCTGACGCGGCAGAGGCCATACTGGAAGACTGCTATATGGATGATATTTTGAGTGGTGCAGCGACACTGGAATCTGCAAAGAAACTACGGAGTGAAGTTGAAAAGATTATGCTGAAGGGAAAATTTCCGGTACGAAAGTGGTGTTCCAATGATGAAAACGTGCTAGAAGGAGTTCCAGAACAGGATCGGGAGAAGCTGGTCGATATAGGAGGGGCTGGTGCCATTGAAACGATTCGAGCCTTAGGTGTTTTGTGGAATCCGAAAAGTGATAAATTTATTTTCTGGAGAGATCCGGAAACGGTACCCAACGAGATGATAACGAAAAGGATTGTTCTCTCCCAGATAGCCAAATTATTTGATCCGCTCGGCCTGATATCACCTGTGATTGTGTTGGCCAAGTCAATCATGCAGCAATTGTGGGCCGATGGTTTGAACTGGGACGATACCCTTGAGAGCGAGCTGTTGTGTAAATGGATGACCTTTCATCAGTCCCTGGTGCAATTGAACGAAATACAAGTACCGAGATGTGTTGTGGTTCCTGATACCCATCGTATAGAGATTCACGGCTTCTCTGATGCATCGTGTATAGCCTACGGTGCATGCCTGTATTTACGTTGTGTTCAAAGGAATGGCAAAGTGTCTGTTAAACTGGTATGCAGTAAGTCCCGGATTGCTCCTCTACGCCGTCTTACCATGCCTAGACTAGAGTTGTGTGCCGCCGTGATACTCGCAAGACTAGTCAACGTGGTGCTACCGCTTTTGAAGATCGAGGTGCACGGCGTCAAGCTGTGGTCGGATAGCCAGATTGTGCTAGCGTGGATAAAGAAAAGTCCAGAAAAACTTAACGTCTACGTTAAAAACCGTGTTAAGGAAATCAACAAACTCACTAGTACGTACGAGTGGAACTATGTCCGGTCTGAGAATAATCCAGCGGATTTGGTGTCCAGAGGGTGTTACCTTCGAGTGTTGTGCGGTGCCGAGATGTGGTGGAATGGTTCACCATTTTTACAAGTCGTCGATTACGAGATTCAAGAAGTTCCAGTAGTCACGGACGAAGAGTAACCGGAAATGAGAATAGTTCAAATGTGTAATTCTGCAAACAAGGTAGAGGATGAACCAGTGTTCGAGCGGTGCGGTACTTTTTCCAAGCTACAACGTGTATTGGCACATGTAGTGAGATTCACTCGACTGTTGCGAATGAAACCGGAGGAACGTAGCAATTCCCGTTACGTTTCCATACTGGATATGCGAATGGCCACGAGGTATATAGTGAGAGTGTTGCAGAAGAGTGAATTAAGTGAAGAGATTCAGTGTATCCAACGTAAGGAGATGCCAAAACGGCTTGCGAACCTCCAACCGTTTTTAGATGAAGAAGGATTCTTGCGCGTCAGTGGTCGTCTACAAAACTCCATGCTACCATTTGACGCTAAACACCAACTGCTAATCCCACGTAATCATCGAGTGACTGAGATGTTGATTCGTCAATACCACGAGGATAGACTTCATGAGGGACCGTCCGGTTTGTTGGCAACAATAAGACAGAAGTATTGGTTGGTCAATGCTCGATCCGCCATTCGTAAAGTGACACGCAGCTGCGTGAGATGTTTCCGCACCAAGCCGAGAGGGGTTCAGCCTGTAATGGGGAATCTCCCAGAGGAGCGTGTGAATCTTGCAGCAGCCTTTGAGCTCACCGCTGTTGATTACGCCGGACCTGTGACAGTGAAAGAAGGTCGATATAAGCCAAAGCACATTAAGGCATACATCGCCCTATTCGTGTGCCTCACGACGAAATCGATACATCTAGAGTTAGTTTCGGATTTGACGACTGAAGCTTTTCTCGCCGCTTTGGATCGGTTTGTCAACCGACGTGGAATGGTGCGCAAAATAATGTCAGACAACGCAACCAACTTTGTGGGCGCATCCAAAGAACTTCACCAGCTGTACTTGATGTTCCGTAACGATACCGAGAAGGCCAAATTAAACCATTTTTTGCTTAACCGGGAAATAGAGTGGGAGTTTATTCCGCCAAGATCTCCAAACTTTGGGGGTTTATGGGAGGCAGGCGTCAAGGTTGTTAAGTGCCATCTACATCGGACCTTGGGAAATGCGATTCTAACGTTCGAGGAGTTCGGAACAATTTTGACTCACATCGAAGCCATAGTGAATTCCAGACCATTATACGCTCTATCTGATGATCCAAATGAACCTCTACCGATTACCCCTGCTCATCTGATGCTCGGAAGGCCATTGGAGTCAGTAGTGAAGCCATCATATTCCGGAATACCAGTGAACCGTTTGTCCCGCTATCAATATATGAACCATTTGCGTGAACAATTTTGGGCTAAGTGGTGAAGAGACTATTTGTCATCGCTTCAATCAAGGGCAAAGTGGACAAAAAGTAAACCTGACGTGAAAATGGGTACCATTGTGCTATTGATGGAGGACAATCAGCCAGTTCAATCGTGGAGGTTGGGTAGAATTGTTGCACTTTACCCGGGAAAGGACGAAGTGGTGAGAGTCGCCGACGTGAAGACTGCAGCGGGCGTTTTCCGACGCTCAATCCGGAAGTTAGCACCCCTACCGATCAGCGACACCGATGAACCAACGATTTCCGCTTTCGGAATTCCATTCCAACCGGCGGGTGCATGTACGCGCCGTACGCGTGCAACAGAGACTGACACGAGTTCCGCCTTAACACGTTCTTAAATATCCCACAAGACGACTACAGCCAAGTAATGGGTGGAGCCAACGACGCGAAGCGACGAACAGCCGATCGTTTGTTTTTGTATGGAGAGAAACGTATATAAGAAATCCATTGTAATGAATAAGAATCAGTCTAAAATAAATCGTCAATGAAAACGGATCAAACAAAAGAATATTTTTCTGAAGCGAACCGAACTGTGGTGGCCAATCGACTAGTGGATCGTTGGCATTTCTTCCCTTCCATCCGCCCGTGTGTGAGCTGACAACAAGCGTGTGTAGGGGTGAGCTTCATCGACCCGGCATTGACGGTAGGACAACGGACGTGTTGCGACGTGTTCGGCGTCGGTTTTCCTTGCGCTCGTTTCGATCGTTCGAGACGAACCGTGTGTGGTGCTGCAGTAACGAAAGGAGCAGTGATTTCGTGAAATCGCCTTTGCTGAAGTGGTACCCAGGGGTGTCTGCCAAGAAGAGTTGTTTGAATTTTCCTACTTTGGCATTCGGCGTCACTCCTGGCGTTATTCATGCAAGCAAGCGGCGACAAAGTTCGGCTATTTGGCCGTGGTCCTTCGACGAGTTTGTGTTGGTGGCTGTGAGGTGCACGGCTGTCAACTGTTCGAGTGTGGTGTAGCTGCTGGTGATGCTAGCTGGCGACTGAGGTGCACGGTCGTTGGCAACGAGTGGCTGGTAGCTGCAACGAGCGCAGCAATCGGCATTCACCTATCGTCGAGCGAGCGGCGGTCGGTGACTCGATCACCAGGTAAGTGCAAGAAGTGCAAAAAACTTGAGTCCCCAACACCACTTAATAGGTAATCCATTCTTTTCAGCAACTCGAGCACTATTTTTAGTCGGCGTAAGCCTTCTACTTCATTCTCAGCGGGAATAAGTAAGTCGACAATGTACACCACGACAATTTTTTCTCGAATCAAATCACGGAACACATCATTAATAAATCTTTGAAAAACAGTCGGTGCGGTGCACAACCCGAACGGAGTTCTTAGAAATTCAAATTGCCCACTAGGAGTAACGAATGTAGTATACTTAACACTCTCTTCATCCACTGGAACGTGGAAAAATCCATTCTCTAGATCCAACGCCGTGAAAACACGGGCTGAGTGTAGATCATCGAGAATATCCTCAATTAAAGGAATGGGGAAATGGTCACGCACTATCACTTTGTTGAGGCGGCGAAAGTCGATACACAGACGTCTGGTTCCATCCTTTTTGTGTGCTAGTACGATTGGACTGCTGAATTCCGAGGTGCTAGGGCGGATAATACCCGATGTTTTTCTCTAACGGGGCCAATCTTCGGGGTAGCTGCTGGATGGGAAATTCATCCTTAAGAACAATTTTAAGATTGACGTTTGTATTAACTATCTGCAGCGGAGAATAACTTTTTATTATTTCCTTCACTTCTTCACAAATATCCGGATTTTGAATGTGGGCTAGTGACATATCGGAGTCGTCTTCTACCACGATTCTCATAGCGAAAAGTTCATCATTCGGATGAAACTTTGCCCCTTTGGTTGTAACGTTCACGTCTCCATAGACCAGAAGATTTCTTCCTAACAAAATCGACTGCGGCATATCCTTCGCTTCGAGGATATCGAAAACAATCTGTAGAATCACATTTTCCACATCCACCTCCAAGCAGCATGATCCTAACGTCCACACCGAACCATTAAGGGTGATTAACTTCTTTTTTTCCGTTGTATTCACTGATAAGTGTAGTCTATCTATCCAATCCACGCGCAATAACGAAACGTCCGACCCCGAATCGAAAAATGCTTTTACTGGTATCGTGTTTATCTTCACATCCATATAAGTTCCCCTCATTGGAAGAGAATGGCAAATATTGACGGCGGTGTGAGATGATTTCTTGGCACAATCTTTGGCAATGTGCCCTTCAACACCACATCTGTAGCAAATTCTTGAGGCACTACTTTTGCTTCCCGAGGGTCTAAAGTTTGAGTTTCTGCCGTTAGTGTTTCGGTTGTTACTCGTAGCACCCTTTTCTTCACAGAGAGGATGTTGTAGTCGTCCTTCTCTACCAAACTTAGCGTCCTTCAAACCATGGTATATGCGTAATTTTTCTCGGAATTCTTCCATAGTTTTTGCACCGTACAACAACGTCTTATCCGGTCCATTATCGTTTATGCCGTTTACTGTATAGGTTATAACGGCGTCTATGTCCAAGTTTGCCTTTGCTCCTATCTCACGCATTACCAGAAAGTATTTTAGGACATTTTCACCCACTTTTTGCTTCCGACTGCGCAGGGTTTCATGAATCACTGCACTATTTTCCTTTTTCTGAAACTCTTTCAACAAAAACTCTTTCAGCAAGCTCCAACCGGTAATATAGCTCACTGTTCCTATCGATAACTTCGCAAGACCTGCCAATTTTTTCTTCGCCAGCACAAATCTTCGCAAGTCCGTTAGTCTTATAGAATCAGCCATTTCATCGAAGTCAGCAATCCACTTTTCAACTGAATATACTTCCGTGCCACTAAACTCATAAAAGGCTGATTCCACCTCAGTAACGGTCAGAAATTGTTCTCCAACCGGTTGTCTTCTATCACCTCTTCGATTTTCCACACTCTCGCTGGCACCGTTTTCTTCATTGCGCATAACATTTTCGTCTATCGAGCTCAGCGCACCACTGCGAATCGACTTCATAACCTTGAACAACACGATAACTATCGGCGTTTTCGTCGCCATGGTTTCGATTGGGCGTACTAGCCACCGGTGGCGCAGGATACGGACGATTCATATGAAGTTCATTCGACAAGCGAATATTATCAGCCCTCAGGGACTGCATTTCGGCGCGTAATTCACCCATTTGTTGTGTAAGGTTTGCTATGGTCATGTTTGAATAATTCAATTGGTCCACTAAACGAGCGAACGTGTTGTCTTGTTGAATGCTCATTGTTGAGGGATTGGGTGGGTATGTTGGAGGAAACCCATAGTTTCCGAAGCGGTTATCCATCTTTGTACTCGACAAAGGCTAGGAGAATCACCAAATATCAAACAAAGTCTATTCTTTGTATTGTCGGGCTATTGCCCTCACAGAGTCTTTGTGGTACACTGAGAATCACTTTATTTTTCGATGCACGCTGTACCGAGGATAGTTCAAGTTCTTTCCGCACTTTCTATTCCAAAACTTTTGTGCAGTTGTAAATAAATCAAAAAAGTATCTCGAAAGCTTTAGACACTAAGTACTACTTTGATGCACTATGTCACTGAGCTTAGCGTAGTGGCACTTAATTTAAGTCGACTGCAAATTCTAATCCAAAAATATCATTTGATATATTAATATAACACTCGCAACTTCCAATTCCCGGACGAGCCCCCAAAATGTTGACTACGTATTGGAATCAACCACGGAATTTATTTGGGGAATAGAATCTTCGGATCAAAAAGAATAACTGAATACGAAACTTTGATAGAACCAATTTATTATCGAAAACCGCGTATCGCAATAGGACCGGTCCTTTGCACTTCTGCTATACTGACTATACGTTAGCAATTCTACTATCACTTCGGAAAAGAGAGTTACTGATAGCGAAATCGTTCTTCGGAAGCTAGTGCAGAGCTACGCGCACTATATTTCGCCGAATCAGCATGGATTTATTCCCAAACGTTCGACATCCACTAAATTGACGTGCTTCACCCGTTTCTTGGTCAAGCAGCTTGAAAACGGTAATCAAGTAGATGCTATTTAGACGGATCTTTCCGCTGCGTTCGATAAAATGAGTCACCAGATAGCAATAGTCAAGATTGATAAGTTAGGCATGAGCAACAACTTGCTTATCTGGCTGCGATCCTACCTGACCGATCGTAGTATGTCCGTCAGAATCGGTGATCACGTTTCGTCACCATTTCCAGTATTGTCCAGCGTGCCCAAAGGCAGCCACCATGGGCCGTTTTTGTTCCTGCTTTACATGAACGATGTCAATCTCATCATCAAATGCCTAAAACTTTCATACGCTGATGATTTGAAGCTGTTCTACGCGATAAAGCATCCACTAGACGCCGTTTTTCTGCAACAACAGCATTCGCTGAATGGTGTCGTATCAATCGGATGACATTGAATGTGCCCAAGTGCTCGGTGATTTCATTTGGCGGTAAACGTGAATTCTACCAATTCAGTTATGCTTTGGTAGGGTTTGAGCTGCAGCGCAAAACGACGATTAAGGACGACGGTTCATCGATTCCAAGGTGACATTCAAAGACCACGTAGCATACGTCGTGTCGTAGGCATTTTCGCAGTTAAACTTCCTGTTCCGTTTTGCCAAAACATTTAAGGATGTTTACTGCTTGAAATCTCTTTACTATTCTGGAATATTGTTCTGTTGTCTGGTCTCCCTATTACCAGAATGGAATCCAGCGTGTTGAGGTCATCCAGTGGAAATTCATTCGATTTGCCCTACGTCATCTCAGGTGGAGAGACCCGTTCAATCTACCCAGCTATAGCAGTCGGTGCCAGCTCATCAACCTGCATCTACTTGATGAAAGGCGTAACGTGGTAAAAGCCTGTTTTATTGGCGATCTCCTGCAAGGGAACATTGATTGTTATTCACTGCTCAGCATGTTAGACATCAACATACACCGCCGTAACCTACGCGCACATTTGTTCCTGAACCTTCCCGCAGCAAGAACCAAGTATGGACTCCATGAGCAAATGCGCAGCATGAGTCGTCTTTTTAATGGTTGTTACCTTGTATTTGATTTTAATGTACGTAGAGAAACAAATAAGTGTAGTTTCAGACGTGTTTGTTATCAGTTTGTTTAATTTTGTGAGCTTAGTTTTGAGATGCCGGTCATTGGTGTAAATATTTTACCTGTTGACTGTAATAAACAATAATAATAGCTCAGTGTCGATGATGGTTGGTCTGCCACGTTGCATTTCGGCTTGAAATATTCGTTATAGAATTTCATTCGTTCGTATTCAAGGCGCTTTGTCATTTATTACGGGACACGGCGTTCAAAGCAATGCCATGTTCAGCCGGGGCGCGGTAATGAAAATTTAAAACAGTACAATAGAAAAATCCAACCAATCAAACTATTTAATAAGTAAACTGATTTGGTCGTCCTGAATAGAACGGATTAGTTCAGCTCCTTGACGTTGCGGGAGGCTATCTGCAGGTGACGTGGGATGATCCTTGTTTCGTTGTTGTCACGGGCGGTATTTTCCCGCCATCTCTTAGGCTTCAACAGCCATGTTTCTCGCAGCGAGGTAGACGGGGGGATGCGCAAGCTTACCGCAGCAACGCCTCTCTGAGCAACAACTGCTCACCAGAGCACCCTCCAAGGTGCTTACTGCCACCAGCTTCGTTCCATCCGCCACTGAACAGCTCCACGACTGTCGTAAGACTGAATCCAAGTTTGCTGCTAAGACCTCTTGTGTGATGGCGTCGGATGCTATTGCACGAAAGAAGGCAGTACCAATGAAGGCAATGTGATACAAATTGCATCAAAGGGGACGAACTTCAGTTATTGCGCCATAATAATTGGTTTGAATTAGTGCACGCTAGACGGGTGATTTTATTAACAGAAATATGTCTAATTTGCTAGCCACCATTAACTAATCCAATATGCACAACTAGGAACTACAACGAACTCAACCACATGGTCGGTCTGATGTGTTGTAGTTCTGCTTGAATTATCCGTTCTAGAATTTCGTTCGTTGGTTGGTTCAACGTTCTTTTTCAATAGCCGGGGCGCGGTTATTTAAATTTCAAACAGCACATGAAAAAAAATCCAACCTAATAAGCTCCTTAGATGGTAAATTGATTTGGTCGTCCTGAAAAGGACGGATTTAGTTGATGGGGGAGAAATATGGTTTGCGATTAAACTTGGGCTTTCTTTCTTGGTTCAGCTCCTCGTCGTTGCGGGTGGCTATTTGCAGGTGACGTGGATTGATTAATTCTTGTCTCGGGCGGCTTTTTCCTGCAAACTCGTAGGCTGCAGCAGCAATGTTTCTCGCAGCGAGGTTGACGGGAACATAGGCATCGACGTCTCTTTGGGCAACGACTGATCGCCAGTGCACCCTTTAAGGTGCTTGCAGTCGCCAATTGCTTTCGTATACCTACTGCACAGCTCTACGGCTGCCGAAATACTAAAGCAAAATGTGAAGGTGTACCCGTTTTATAACCTTCGTTGCTGCCTAGGAGACGTTCGTTACTTAATATGAAATCTGTGCTAGGAAGTACTGTGTATTTGATAAATTTATGCGGAAAAATCGGCATTATAAGACATCACCTTATATTTGCGTTATTTTCAATAGTTTAATGTTAAAAATCAATAGTTTTCATTATTGAAATCGATGCGTAGAAATATTTTCGATCGATTGGTGCTAACATTTAGAAAATGTTTTAGCACCAATCGATTGATATTAACACTCAAAACATGATCACATTTTGTGACGGTCACAATAGATATTTTTTTAAACTGTACCCCAGTATAAAAAACAAAGGCGTAGTCCTACGTCAAAAAATCTGAGAAAGTCATGACTGACTGACTGACTGACATGACTGCAGTAGTAGTATTTAAAAGTTCAAGTTTTTGACTACAAGTTTTTAAAGACTACCCCAGAAAGTATGGAAGTTTGAAGTTGAAGCCTGCCCAGAGAGTATGGAAGTTCAACTTGTTCGCCCTTGAGTTTTTTTACTCACCGCCGAAGATCCAGCAACTCATAGTATGACGCTCACAAGTGCTCTTGTGGTATTTTATCCCAATCTGCCGCTAGATGTTGCTTCAGGACTTCCACAGCTTCAAATTTTTAGAGCAGATTTTGGCCTCCAACATACTCCAGACAATTTTCGCCAATTTATCTGCACTACGTTGGGATTTCTCTTAATACGTCTCTTGACGGTCTTGGCAGGCATCACTATAGTACCTCGACATCCCCCACCATATAGTTTTTTGGTATTTCCGGTCTCCATGTATATTTTTACTGTACGGTGTACAAAACTTCTGCCGTTTTCTAGCTCAGAGCACTAAACAGAAAAAAATAATGAAATTTAACAGACGCGTAAAATTTCCACTTGTTTAATTTCAAGTTAACGCAAGCGTAAACAACGTACAGGGTGTGGCAGAAAATAATGCGAAAATGTTCAAACTTGAGTATTCGGTTAATTCGCGTAGATAGTGACAATTTTTTGTCGAAAGTGTACTTATTTATGTTTACTTTCAAGTGCTGCATCCAAACATTCCATTTGTTTTATTGCAAATTTGTCAAAATGTTCTCGAAAGAAGTATTCACCAGTTTGTTGCTCACCCAGAAGAAGCCGAAAGAGATTGCCATGGTGATAGGATGCCATTTGGCAACAGTTTACCGCATAAAAAAGTCCCTGCAGGATGGCCCTAAGCAGCGGACGTCCGCGCTTCGCACGCACGCCAAACGGGATCAAATCGGTCCGTGCAAAAATTGCTCGTAACCCGGTGCGTTTTATAAGAAAACATGCAAAGGAAGCCAATATTTCGGAGAAATCCATGCGGAGAAACATCAAAGAAGACCTGCATGCATCTTTCAGAGCCAGAGTGAAACGCCACTTGATTACAAACCGGGTCAAGGAACTACGAGTGACTCGTTCCAAGAGATTGCTTTCTTGTTGAAGAAAGAAAAAATGATAATCCTGTTCTCCGACGAAAAGCTTTTCAGCATCGATGCTGTGGCCAACAGCCGCGTGGAGAAAATGGAGAATGTTCCGGAAAAAGTGAAATTCAAATTTCAAACCAAACATCCGGCTGGTGGCATGATGTTTGGCTTGGTGGCGTCCAACAGTTTGAAAATGCCGCCTGTTTTCATTGATGCTGGAGTGTATATGAAGTGTATATCGTATATCGTATATCGTATAAGTGTATATCGATATTTAAAAGGACCAAGTGCTTCCCTGGGTGATGGCCAACTTCTCCGAGGACCAAAACGTTGTCCTACAGCATGATGGAGCCCGTGTCACACTTCCAATCGAACCCAACACGCACATGGCAGTCAATGTCGGTGGACTACGTCCGAAAGGCATGCTCTGGCTTCCGGCGTCGGCTCGAGGATGTTATTAATAAAAATGGAGGATACATTGAATCAATTTGATTAAAAAGAACTTGTCTTGGTTAGTTACCCATTGATTTCAACATCTTCAATCCGCTCAGCCAATCGCAATGTTTTATGATATAGTGGGTGGAATATTATAATTTGAGATAATTCAATGGAGACCCACCTGGTACCTCATAGCAACAGGCGAACCGGAAGATTCGACGAACTTGACCGCACAACCCCCCCCCCCCCCCCCACCCCCCTTAAAATTTTTATCTGTTTCTATGGGAGAAAAACGCGCTGAAACCGCTGCCGGATTTATGTGCGGTGATCGGCGCGTGTTCATAATTGGTAACAAAACGGACCACCGGATAGAATATATAAGAACTCGGTTACTGTTCTGCATGATAATGGCATAAATCAAGAATAATTTGAACAGGTTCGTTGGCCTTTAACTTCACCAATCAAATACACAACAAGTCGAGAACTCGCCTGAACATGAACTAAGAAGAAAGCTGCTATCAATGCTAATTAGTTCTCATTTTATTTTCTTTATTATTTCTTGCTCTGCAGGTGCAATTGGGTTTCGGGTGGTGATTTCGTTCAAGGAGTCCCAGACGACCGAGCGGTGGGCTGGAAGTGGAAGAAAATCGAAGACAGCAGACCCTGTGAAGGGCCGGAAGGTGTTGGATTATTTCAAGTGTAATCCAAACCTTTCGATTCACGACGCGGCTCTGAAGGCAAAGTGTTCCTACTGGTTCGTTCAGGAAACCATGAAACGAGCTGGGCTTCGTGTATTCAAGGTTCGCATGGCACCGAACCGCCGGGATCAATAAAACACGGTAGCCAAATCCCGCGCAAGGAAGCTGTATCGAGAGTGGTTTTTTTGTTCCTCTGTTCGGACATAAACCACTGCGACCAGTAATTTGATCTATTGTAGTATATCTCGTATCCTTTGTTTAGTGCATTACTTCATCACTATTGAGAAATGTTGAAGTATTCAGTGTTGTTACAGTTGTCATTGTTTGTTTGTTGGAAATGAATCAGGTTTAATTGAAAGTTTCCGCTGTTTAAACTCTTTGTGAGCGATAGCACTCTTCAAAGGCGCGCCCCTTTATCAATCAAAACCGGATTCATTGCAACAAAACAAACAATAACTCCGATACTGACCATGCATCAGAACCCTAGTCTTAACCAATTCAAACTATAGAACATCAAATAGAAAATGAGAAATCACATAAATGAAGACTAACCATGTTTTCTTTATTCCAAGCTCATCCTCGGTGGCGCAACCCGAGTATTGTCACTTTTCACAAGACATAAAATGTAATAAGGACTACTATACGTTCCTGTGACTACAAAAACAAATATGTTCCCTAGTTTGAATTAATTAGGAATAGAGTTCGGTGGTAGGTAAAAGGTGATCTACCAGCGTTACGGGTTATCGAGATTGGATAACGAAACCGATGTGTGTGGTTATGGATGACAAAACCTTTATCAAGGCAGACGCAAAGCAGATACCGGGGCTGGAGTTCTACGTTGCCAAATCACGGTTTGATGTTCTGGAAGACATAAAAAAGAACAAAGTGGACAAATTCGCCAAAAAATACTTGGTCTGACAGGCCATATTCCAATGCGGTAAACTGAGTAAACCGTACATCACAACGGGTACCATCAACAGTGAAATTTACCGCATCGAGTGCCTCCAGAAGCGTCAGAAGCGTGACCAAAAAGGTCAGCTCCACCATTGCACAAAATGTAATGAGGGGTCTTAAGGGAAAGGTGCGGGCTTTCAGCGATAGCAAGGAAATTTAATAAAGTAATCATGCCGAATTATAATCCATATGTATTAATTCATTTCCTGAAAGTTTCAAGAGAATCCGACTTAAAATAATTTTTTGGCGAACAATTTTGTCTGGTGCTTTTTTTTTCGAGTACAGGCCTTATAAGGGTAAGGGGATGTAATGTTAGCCTAGCTCCTTCATTCTGCCTATGTACCAAATATGTCATTAATTCAACGATATTCAACAAAATGATGTTGCTATCAAAATGAACGATTTTATTCGTAGCAATGCTGATATTATAAATCAATTAACTGTGGTTCACTTTCGTGTAATTTCCAATTTTCTAAACTTTAAAAACCACATGATTTCACTGGTTTAGCGGAACAGAATATCTCTATGATCTTTTAATGATCAAAATATTGTAAAATTGAACCGATAAACCAAAAAATGCAGCCTAGATGTACTGAAAATAGGCACACGATATAAACTAGCTGTTCACATAGATAAAATAAAAATGATTTAACAAAAAAAACCGTGAACCCAGAGTTAGGGACCTATTTTTTTTCTGTATACCCAACCATGGCCTGTTGTCTGAATAACTTGGACAAATTTTTGATTTGTCGCAACATAAAATTTTGAGTGGTCCATTTCACAGTGACGTCACACCTCGGATTTTGGCAGGTACTGGTGACCTTATGTTCAGAAATTTGCGTATGAAAAACAAGGATGAGTAACACGACCGTTGTTGCTATCTCTTATACTCTCATGGTGAAAAGTGACGTTAAATTTTGTCATGCAATGTCCTATTGAAATGTATGAGTTTCGGTTGTATATTTTCCAAATGGCTCATCTAAACACAAACCAAACTTACAAGCCCTGTGTAGAGTGAATGATAACGTTTTCATTATCGAACTGCTAAACATCATATGTATCAATCTCTTAAGTGTTTAAACGCAGTTGTTTTCGACACTAAAGCGATGCGCTCGCGACGATGACTAGGCGGAGAAATTCGTGATATCAACACCACCGTTGATATTGATTGGAGGAAAATGTTTTAACGCAGCACCAACTTTACTTAACCGGATGAAACGGAATTTTTTCGGATCGACGGACGGGATAGAAAAGGGTGTTGTATCGTTCACTGGCATTATTCGACTGTCTTTCTGTTCTCTTGTGTGGTGTGTTCAAGTATAACAATTCTGTATTGTTTTGTGTTTGCATGAGTGACTGGGTCGATTGTTACGTGTAGTTCATCGGGCAAATACAAATTTCATGGCATAGTGTATCATCGGTAACATGGCGGCCGCCGTTGAACCCGTCCGGTTCAAGCATCTGTACGGAATCCACTACTAACTTGGGCTGACAACAACGGTATCATCTTGTCTAGTTTCTTCGGATGGTAGTTCCATCATTTCCAGCTACGGTTTCGATTATTCGCCCCAGTGGCCAATGGAGTGGTGGTGCGGTCGCCTGCTTGACCAACACCAGCTGACCGGTGCGGACATCGGGTTGAGATTTCTTCCACTTCGTTCGCTGCTGGAGTTGACTGACATAATCTAACTGCCAGCAACGCCAGAGATGTTGTACTGCACGTTTCATCTCTTGGAGACGCGACAAACGATTTGGATTGACATCGATCAAATTAGGCTCCGCAATGGCCACGAGCGGCTCACCAACTAGGAAGTGACCAGGAGTCAGAGCGCCACAATCGTCGGGAGAATCTGTAAGCGGAGAAAGGGGACGGAAATTGAGGACTGATTCGATTTGGGCAACGATGGTTTGGAGCTGGTCCACAGTGAAGGAGCGATTGCCCACGATGCGCCGGAAATGGTGCTTGAAGGATTTTATTCCGGCTTCCCAGATTCCGCCGAAATGCGGTGAACGAGCCGAGATGAAGCGAAACTTGATTCCGCTCTCCAAACAGAAATTTTCCCAGTCTTCGGATAGGAATTGGCGACGGAACGCAGTGTTGTCGCAGTGTAGTTCGAGTACTCAACCACGACGCGCAACGAAGCGTTTGACGGCATTTATGCAGGCGACGGACGTTAGATCGGCGACGACTTCGAGGTGCACGGCCTTCACCACAAGGCACACGAACAGACCGACGTATATTTTTACTGACACGCCCCGACCACTTAACGGACGTACGAGGAACGGCCCACAGTAATCCATCCCAGAGTGGATGAACGGTCTAGCAGGCGATAAGCGAACAGACGGAAGCGGTGCCATAATTTGTTGTGCTAGTTGTGGTTGACACCGGAAACAGGTTACGCATTGACGTACTACTTTGCGTGCTAGTTGCCGACCTCGGATTGGCCAAAATCGCTGGCGAATAGTCGCAAGCGTAAGCGTTGGACCACCGTGAAGTGTTCGGATGTGACTGGATCGAGCGATGAGCCAGCTAAGTCGGTGGTCAGCTGGGAGGAGAATCGGAAAACGTGTGTCGTACGGTACCTTCATGTTGGCTAGTCTTCCGCTGAGCCTGAGCAAGCCAAATTGATCCATGGAAAACTTCAGGTCTTTGATTGGTGATTTTGATGGAGATTTTGCTGCAGAAGAAAGAACATCTCTTGTGTGACGATAGTGCTGGATTTCGACGGGAAAAGATTCTAGTTGCACTTGTCGTACGAGAATTTTTAGCGCATGTTCACATTCCTCTGGATTCAGTGAACCGATGATGCGTTCCCTACGAAGAACCCTGGTATTCCGGAAGAATCTGTAGCAATATGCTACGACGCGAACAAGCTTGGCCAAATCCGAGAATCGGTCGAACAACGATGAGTCGGCGATAACACTGTGTAGAACGATTACAGGACATGCTTCGTATTGCAAATCTGGAGTGTCTGGCACTGAAACTACACATTCAGGCCAACTATCGACGGGATATTTTAAGAAACTCGGTCCATGCCACCACAATTCGTTCTTCGAAATCTGACTTGCCATCATTCCTCGTATTCCAATGCTGATATTATAAATCAATTAACTGTGGTTCACTTTCGTGTAATTTCCAATTTTCTAAACTTTAAAAACCACATGATTTCACTGGTTTAGCGGAACAGAATATCTCTATGATCTTTTAATGATCAAAATATTGTAAAATTGAACCGATAAACCAAAAAATGCAGCCTAGATGTACTGAAAATAGGCACACGATATAAACTAGCTGTTCACATAGATAAAATAAAAATGATTTAACAAAAAAACCGTGAACCCAGAGTTAGGGACCTATTTTTTTCTGTATACCCAACCATGGCCTGTTGTCTGAATAACTTGGACAAATTTTTGATTTGTCGCAACATAAAATTTTGAGTGGTCCATTTCACAGTGACGTCACACCTCGGATTTTGGCAGGTACTGGTGACCTTATGTTCAGAAATTTGCGTATGAAAAACAAGGATGAGTAACACGACCGTTGTTGCTATCTCTTATACTCTCATGGTGAAAAGTGACGTTAAATTTTGTCATGCAATGTCCTATTGAAATGTATGAGTTTCGGTTGTATATTTTCCAAATGGCTCATCTAAACACAAACCAAACTTACAAGCCCTGTGTAGAGTGAATGATAACGTTTTCATTATCGAACTGCTAAACATCATATGTATCAATCTCTTAAGTGTTTAAACGCAGTTGTTTTCGACACTAAAGCGATGCGCTCGCGACGATGACTAGGCGGAGAAATTCGTGATATCAACACCACCGTTGATATTGATTGGAGGAAAATGTTTTAACGCAGCACCAACTTTACTTAACCGGATGAAACGGAATTTTTTCGGATCGACGGACGGGATAGAAAAGGGTGTTGTATCGTTCACTGGCATTATTCGACTGTCTTTCTGTTCTCTTGTGTGGTGTGTTCAAGTATAACAATTCTGTATTGTTTTGTGTTTGCATGAGTGACTGGGTCGATTGTTACGTGTAGTTCATCGGGCAAATACAAATTTCATGGCATAGTGTATCATCGGTAACATGGCGGCCGCCGTTGAACCCGTCCGGTTCAAGCATCTGTACGGAATCCACTACTAACTTGGGCTGACAACAACGGTATCATCTTGTCTAGTTTCTTCGGATGGTAGTTCCATCATTTCCAGCTACGGTTTCGATTATTCGCCCCAGTGGCCAATGGAGTGGTGGTGCGGTCGCCTGCTTGACCAACACCAGCTGACCGGTGCGGACATCGGGTTGAGATTTCTTCCACTTCGTTCGCTGCTGGAGTTGACTGACATAATCTAACTGCCAGCAACGCCAGAGATGTTGTACTGCACGTTTCATCTCTTGGAGACGCGACAAACGATTTGGATTGACATCGATCAAATTAGGCTCCGCAATGGCCACGAGCGGCTCACCAACTAGGAAGTGACCAGGAGTCAGAGCGCCACAATCGTCGGGAGAATCTGTAAGCGGAGAAAGGGGACGGAAATTGAGGACTGATTCGATTTGGGCAACGATGGTTTGGAGCTGGTCCACAGTGAAGGAGCGATTGCCCACGATGCGCCGGAAATGGTGCTTGAAGGATTTTATTCCGGCTTCCCAGATTCCGCCGAAATGCGGTGAACGAGCCGAGATGAAGCGAAACTTGATTCCGCTCTCCAAACAGAAATTTTCCCAGTCTTCGGATAGGAATTGGCGACGGAACGCAGTGTTGTCGCAGTGTAGTTCGAGTACTCAACCACGACGCGCAACGAAGCGTTTGACGGCATTTATGCAGGCGACGGACGTTAGATCGGCGACGACTTCGAGGTGCACGGCCTTCACCACAAGGCACACGAACAGACCGACGTATATTTTTACTGACACGCCCCGACCACTTAACGGACGTACGAGGAACGGCCCACAGTAATCCATCCCAGAGTGGATGAACGGTCTAGCAGGCGATAAGCGAACAGACGGAAGCGGTGCCATAATTTGTTGTGCTAGTTGTGGTTGACACCGGAAACAGGTTACGCATTGACGTACTACTTTGCGTGCTAGTTGCCGACCTCGGATTGGCCAAAATCGCTGGCGAATAGTCGCAAGCGTAAGCGTTGGACCACCGTGAAGTGTTCGGATGTGACTGGATCGAGCGATGAGCCAGCTAAGTCGGTGGTCAGCTGGGAGGAGAATCGGAAAACGTGTGTCGTACGGTACCTTCATGTTGGCTAGTCTTCCGCTGAGCCTGAGCAAGCCAAATTGATCCATGGAAAACTTCAGGTCTTTGATTGGTGATTTTGATGGAGATTTTGCTGCAGAAGAAAGAACATCTCTTGTGTGACGATAGTGCTGGATTTCGACGGGAAAAGATTCTAGTTGCACTTGTCGTACGAGAATTTTTAGCGCATGTTCACATTCCTCTGGATTCAGTGAACCGATGATGCGTTCCCTACGAAGAACCCTGGTATTCCGGAAGAATCTGTAGCAATATGCTACGACGCGAACAAGCTTGGCCAAATCCGAGAATCGGTCGAACAACGATGAGTCGGCGATAACACTGTGTAGAACGATTACAGGACATGCTTCGTATTGCAAATCTGGAGTGTCTGGCACTGAAACTACACATTCAGGCCAACTATCGACGGGATATTTTAAGAAACTCGGTCCATGCCACCACAATTCGTTCTTCGAAATCTGACTTGCCATCATTCCTCGAGAGATACTGTCAGCTGGATTAAATTCCGACGGTACGTGTCTCGGTACGTCTCTCTCTGCGATCCGGTTCGACACGAATACCTTCCATACATTTGACTGAGACTTGATCCAGCGTAGAACGATGCTGGAGTCCGTCCAAAATGTTGGAGGCTCAACGAAATTTGTTGTCTGACGAAGATTATTTGCAAGCTGGCTGCCGAGGAGAGCAGCACACAGCTCCAATCGAGGAATAGATTGCCCGCGAAGTGGAGCTACACGAGATTTAGCTGTTAACAGATGGCTGAAGGTCTGTCCGTTTTCAGCACGCGAAACGACGTAGATGCAGTAACCGTATGCTGCTTTCGATGCATCGCAGAAACAGTGTAGACTATACTGACTATCCTGCACCAATATGCGCGGCACGGAAAGTGTTTGTAATTGGCTGAGCTCCGAACGGTAGCTTGCCCACCAGGTGGCGTGTTCATCGGACAACTGATTGTCCCATGACAATTGTTCTGCCCAAAGTGTTTGGACGAACATTTTCGCCTTAACTACTACCAAGAGGTCAAACAAGAGGGTCAAGCAGTTGTGACATTTCGGAGACGACGAGGCGCTTGGTCGCCACCTCCAGGGCTGGTAGATCTGGGATCTTGAATTGAAATGAGTCCAACTGGGGAAACCAGATAAGTCCTAAGGTCTTGACAGTGGTTGAGCGATCGATTTCTAGTTCGGACTTGGTTTCCCACAGCTGACGAGGAATGCTTGCGATAACAGCAGTGTTGTTGGTTGCCCATTTCCTGAGCACGAATCCGGCCTTTTGTAGCATTTCCATCAACTGCTGACAAGTTTCGGCAAGAGTGACTTGGTCGTCGTGGCCGATGAGTACGTCGTCCACGTACATTCCTTTCTTGATCACGGGGACCGCCAACGGGAATCGTTCTCCTTCGTCAGTGGCCAACTGGTGAAGCACACGAGCAGCGTGAAAAAGGGAGCTAGTAAGACCGTAGGTAACGGTTTTCAACTGATAGATTCGAGCTGGTTCTGATGGATTTTTCCGGAACAATATCTGCTGATACTTTCGATCATCTGGATTAACCCAGATCTGTCGAAACATCTTCTCGGCGTCAGCTGTTACGGCGTATCGAGGCAAGCGGATGTTGATAACAGTAGAGTACAGAGCTGGCTGTACTGTTGGTCCGACGAATATAATATCGTTGAGCGACAAGCTGGTAGAGCTTCGACAGGATCCATCAAAAACGACTCGTGTTTTCGTAGTTGAACTTTCAGGGCGGTGGATGGCATGGTGGGGTAGGAAATACTGTGGGTTACGCGACGAGCACGGATTCACCTCCTCCATATGTCCCAGACATTCATACTCCTTTAGGAACTCGTGAAAGGCAACACGAAAACCTTCATCGACAGCGAACTTCTTCTCCATAGATTGAAGCCGACGGAGTGCGAGCGAGTAGGAATCGCCCAGCATCGGCAGCATTTCCTCTCGCAGCGGTAGACGAACAATGTACCTTCCATCCGAATCTCGTTCAACGGTTTGTTGAAAATGGTCTTCGCAGCGTTGTTCGTCGGGAGTGTAAGCTTTTCCGACGTCGAAGTTGTCGATTTCCCAAAAACGTTCGAGTTGCTTGTCGAGACGGTCGTCTGTACAAACGTGGCTGCTTTGGACTGCCAGTGGCTCATGAGCTGGATCAGTGACCTTTCCACACACGACGTATCCCAGTACAGTTTTCTGTAGCATCGGACAACCAACGGCGAGTGAAATTTGCTGATGTTCTAACAACGAAAAGAAGAGTTCAGCGCCAATAATAATGTCAACCTTCTGACTGATGTTGAACTGGGGATCAGCCATCGGAAGATTGCGCGGGATTTGCCAGCGCGTAACGTTAATGTGGTGGCTAGGTAATGACACTGTTAGCTTCGGCAGTACTAGGCATTCCAGAGTGAAACGATGATCACCGAAGCGCGAAGCGAGCGACAAAATGACGCCGAAGTGGACGTTCACGGTAGACTGACCAATTCCTCTTACTGGTGAGTTAAGCTTCACACGTTTTAGCCGAAGCTTCTGACAAAGTGCTTCACTGATGAAACTAGGTTAGGAGCCACTGTCCAATAGAGCTCTAGCGAAATGGTAGTTGTTGTCGGCATCTTTCACTTTGATGACGGCCGTTGATAGCACGACCGTGTTCTGACGATAATTTTGAATTATTTCAGCACTTTGACAGGATTTGGAGGGAGGTGCATTGTTTTCGATGAAAGAATTAACCGACGGAGTGGTGGGGGCGATACCAACCGAATACGACTGCGAAAACATTCGGAACGACGAACTCGACGACGAGGCACCGGAGTTTACCGACGGCGGACGTATGGTGACATTCGCATCACGTGGTGGCATTTGATACGATTGCGAACCGATTGCTTCAGCGGATTCTCCAATCAAAGCTGGTGTAGATTGGATGGGTGTTGCTGCTGGTGAACCAGGAGCCGAGGTAGACGAAATCGGTGGTAGATGCAGTAGAGAGTGGTGCTACTTGAAGCACTGTTTACAGGAACCACTGGAACAATCTTTCACCATGTGTGTACCCTTCAAGCAGTTTATACATAGCCCGTGCCTTTTGACGAACTCGAAACGCTGCTGCGGTACGAGACTTTGGAAGCCGCTGCACTGAAACAAAAGATGTGCTTGCTTGCAGTGAGGGCACCTTTTGACACTTTCAGACGTGACATGGGCTGCAACTCGGTGTTTGTGCGCTTTCAGCTCAGGTTGGGTATTGTTTGAGTGGGAGAGCGTTAATGTTTTGATAATTCTTGATCTTTTGTGGATAAACTCGAGTAGTTCTTTGTAAGTGGGTCGTTCTCCATCATCTATATGGGTTTCCCATTCCCGCAGTGTGCCATGGTCCAGGCAACTGCTCAGTCGCTCAACGAGAAAAGAATTCCAATGGTCTTTCGCAGTCTCGAGCTTATCCAACAATTGAACATGGCGATCAAAATTGTCGGCCAAATCCGACAGTCCCAGAGCGGACTCCTTCTTCAACGGGTTTATAGCTAGTAAAGCCGACATGTGTCGCTTAATGAGAAGATTAGGATTCTCATATCTATCCTTCAGAATATTCCACGCTACTTGATAATCATCGGCAGAAACATCAAGAGCGGAAATAATACGAGATGCTTCGTCTGACAATGAAGCTCTCAAATAGTGCATTTTTTGCACGGCTGTCAACAGTTGATTTGAACGAATCAACAAGACGTAAAGATCCCGAAAGACTACCCATTCATCAATTTTTCCACCAAACACCGGAATTTTAATTTCAAGCAGATGGACATTGGAAATAGTTTGAGCAGGCTGAGCGCAAACGGACGAAGGTGCTCGAGGTGGTGGGGGAGGAACAGTAGGTAATTTACTCTGCAGTGAACCTTTCAATTCGAGGTACATCAACTGAAATTCGCGCCTTTGCTCACTAAAATGTTCCTCACTGTCCTCTAATACCTCAATCTCCTCTTGTGTAGAGAGAAAATCATTCCATAGCTCATCAAGGTACGCAATTTGTGTTGCTAATTGCTCCTGTTGAGCGGGTTCAAATGCCCGATTAAACTCTTTTATCATCATCGCCGACCCCAAAATGTTCGATCGCCGGCGATGTAAAAGTTTTAATTTTACGGCCGAGGTTGCGGACTTTGTAGCCTTTTTTACTGGCATAATATCAATTTAATCACCACCACCAATATGAAGACGTACCTGGTATCGGGCGTAAACTATACCTGACCGATTTAAATGCTGCTTACTGCTGTGGCTGGGAAGGGTACACGGTACACCTACGATGCGACGGATGATGTTTCCTTCGGCTGTTGCGACGACGAGATGGTGATGATGTTGCTTCTGGAGCGGGAACTATGCGGGAAACGAGAACGGCGGTTGATCACGTGCTGGACGTGATTCTAGCGATGGCGGATGATGGTTTGCTGGAACCATACAATTGATCGACACAACAGGTCGTATGAATAAAAAAAAGTATTTACTTAACTCTGCTTGACTATGACTAAAGTAAACTTCCCTAGTATTTACTTGAATCCGTATGATAAAAAGTATACTTTACTAGCTTCGCACAAGAGTGTGTTCGAATTTCGAACTCGGCGTTTACTTTGTCAAACAACTGTCAGTTGCTAGTTTTGTTTTGGTTTTGCTACGCTCCTAATTAATTTGGCTAGCTGTGTTTCCAATTTGCCTACGAAAAATGAATCAAGATTGCGACTACGATTGTTTTTTTGATGACTGCGTTATTACACGCGCATCAAGAAGAACGTCATCAAAAGGAAATGGAACTGCTGGCGTTAAAAAAGGAAATTGCTGTTTTGAAAATCAAAATGCCTAAGATAACATACTTGTCTAAGATGAACGCGTTCAAATCTGTATGTTTACGAATGCTTTTCGATGGATTTTGAAATATTGCGATTGTATTACAATCATCCTATAAATTGCAAGTTACGCTTACTCTTTATAACGAGTAGACAACTATTCACTATATTATCAAATAAAGACTAAAACGTTGATTTAAATTTTTTACTATATGAATTCACTTGAAAAGAAAAGATCACAGTCTAACTAAAAAAGCTAGAATACAGGCAGCCATGAGGTTAAAATATTATCCATAAAATAAGAGTACATTTCACGTACGGTGAGGTGGGCAAACTAGGTACGATAGAACAGTAATAATGCTACGTTAGAGGCGTTTCTATAGGAACATAACGCCACAAATGTACCACTATTACTGGGACATCCACCCTAGAGCATTTTAAGATTTGTGGAAAATCTAAGAGATAAATCAAGTAGCTGTCTCATTTTGCTTATCCATCTTGTATGCATTTAAAAAAAATATCCAAATCAGATATATGTTTTAGATTAACAAAAAAAATTTAATATGAGATGCAATTGCGTTCCAACGACGTTGTCCTCGTATTTTTGCAGAGCTCCACCTCTGGTTTCTCCATAATTGGGTAGAAACGACCTGGATAAGAATTCAACATTCTCCCGGTTGAATCTGTACAACATTTTAAAGTTGTCGTCATCACCTTCTCTACGGGGCTTATATATTTTAATAAACCGGTTTTCCGCGAATTAACGACAAATGCCAGGAACCAGTGGAAACGGGATGTTTCCGTCGTAATACATTTTATATTATGCGCAACGAAAATGGTTTATCGATTACCGGATGATAAAAGTGATTTTCCAAAACGAAGTATGCTTATGAGCATACTTGATCATATCGAAGTAAAAACTTGATCATTGCTGCTTTATTCATACGAAATCAAGTCAACATTCATTTTCGAAAAGTAAAAACTCGGCCGTCACTTTTATTCATACCGATCAAAGTAAATGCTTGATCTGACTGCTCGACTACTCAAATCAGCTAAAGTAAAGTTTAGTTTTGTTTTTATTCATACGGCCTAATGGCGAAAACTGCAACGCACTAGTCCCGGGTTTCGGCACCAAAATGTTTTCGACACTAAAGCGATGCGCTCGCGACGATGACTAGGCGGAGAAATTCGTGATATCAACACCACCGTTGATATTGATTGGAGGAAAATGTTTTAACGCAGCACCAACCTTTCTTAACCGGATGAAACGGATTTTTTTCGGATCGACGGACGGGATAGAAAAGGGTGTTGTATCGTTCACTGGCTTTATTCGACTGTCTTTCTGTTCTCTTGTGTGGTGTGTTCAAGTATAACAATTCTGTATTGTTTTGTGTTTGCATGAGTGACTGGGTCGATTGTTACATGTAGTTCATCGGGTAAATACTAATTTCATGGCATAGTGTATCATCGGTAACAGCAGTTTTAAAGTATGTTCCATAAAAAAATGGAAAAATCCATACATCAGTGTCAAATATGATTTTTTCATAGAAAATGATACAAAAAAATCATAACTCTATTTAGGGAATCGTTTATTAAGCTTTTCATGATTACATTACTCAATATATCCACCATTTTTCTCGATCACCTTCTCCAAACGGTGGCGGAATCGAGAGCATACCTTCTCAATGTTTGAGTAAGTCATCGAGTTCCATGCTTTGGTAATGGAAGCTTTCAGTGCGTCAACACTGAAGTGAGAACATTCACAGGCCTTAGCCTGAATATAACGTTTGCGTGAAAAGAAATTGACTTTTTTTCGGATGGTGATAAAAAAAGCTAAGACAGATAATGGCATATGATAAGTTTCCCATAGAAGGTAATTATTTAGGCTTACATGCAAAAAAACTTCTATGCCCTTGCAAGCGGCCTCCCTGCAGTTAACCAGAACTTAAGCCTTGTCGGACGAAAACATGCGTGTAGGCACACAGCAAAAAAATATGAAAATAACAGGTGATGTAAACCGGCTTAATTCGAAAACTACATGAGTGTATTAACTTATTTTGGTTGAAATTTCAACTTAAAATCCTTTACATGGCCGAAACATTGAAAAACATTCAAAAACGCATTCATATTCTACTAACTTTGTCCACCAACGTATGTTTACATTATGGTGTGAAAATGAACTGAAACGCTCTCCTTTTTCAACTCATTAGACTGAGAGTTTACATAAACGTGTAAAATTATATGTTTGTTCACTGAAACCAATGAATCATGGCGCCCGAACCAGCGTTGCCAGGTATACCGATTTATCGGTATTTATACCAATTTTTATTCTCAATACCGATATACCGACAAGGGCTCTGAAAATACCGATTTCCAACTTTTTATACCGATAAATACCGATTTATTATGAAAGTTATTTCAACACTATATTTGGTTTATTATTCATCAGCGTGTTTTTTTGATTTTTTATCCCTAATTAATTATTTTTCAAAAAATATTTTCTAAATTATAACTGCACCAGATTTGAAAAAATAAAAAAAAAACAAAATAAGAGAATAAATAAGCTTTAAACGAAAAAAAAAGTAAGTAACGATGATATTCAGTTCATTCAGTCACACATAACATTTCATTCGTCTTGAGTTTCAACATTATCCTTTAGCCAATGGCATCTATTTTCGTATCATTTAATAAAACCACAGATAGCCACAATACATTTAACATTTCTTATACGTCAAACGCAAGGGAATTAAATGCCAACTACCAAACATCGCTTTGAGTTTCATACGGAGGTAATTGCATTGATCAATTTCTCTTAGTCGATTTTTGACTAATATCTTAGTCAAAGCAAGTTTCAGTATTTAACCTGCAAGACGGAGTTATCCTTTATCACAACGGATATGCCAACTCGTTTACCTGTAGTTATCAATTATTTTCGGATCAAAGAAGAGAAATCGCTATATGCAGTTCGCCCGTTCAAAACTCAACGCGAGAAACATTTGAATAAGTCTTAAATGCACGTACGATGATCAAATATGGAGTGTTATGGTTGTATGTCTGTGATAAAACTATCGAGTTTAATTCTAGACAAAATAGTCAAAAGGTCGAAAGTAACATTTGTAAACAATGACCTCTTGCGTATTTTTCTGGGATCTGCTTGCTCCCACAACCAAAATAGCACCAGCAACAGATAGAAGGGTTATTACCATCCCATCGGTAGAAGATATAGATGTAAGTAACCTAGCATTTCCAGGAAATTTTCGTTTTAAGTCATTGTTTACGATTGTTCCTTTCGACCTTTTGACGATTTTGTCTAGAATTATGATATTAAATGCGTTAACAAATGAAGACAGGTTGTAATTTTAAGCAAAATAAACTCACCAGTCATACATTAACAAGCAACAATACTTTATACATTTATGATTTTTAATATGGGATTTTCAAAAGAAATTATCAGTTTATTGATAGGGTAGAGCGCTATTTCTTTGTAGTCGCCTATTTTCGTTCTATCAAGTAAAAAAAATCAAAAATATCAAATACACTATGCGCTCAAGAAGCAGTGTTGAATAATCGATCATATCTTAGCTTTTCGTGACTAACAAATCCAGTGGTATGTATGGAAAAGTGTATAAAATTGGAAGCGGTATACACTAGAATTAATCCGTTTTTGTGTTAAAATCTATTTAAATAAATAAGGGATGTGCTTAGCGAAGTGCTTAGCACAACGGGAGTAGGCTCAAAAACCTTATCGCTATACATGATTTTTGTTATCTTAATAACATCTTAAGAAATGTGTATTCCAAAAAATATATATTGTAAAGTATATTTATTCAAAGTATACATATTCAACCTCGAGATGGTAAAAATAAAAAAATGGCTGATGCATTTTCTATTTAATTTTTTATGTTTACGTCAAACTTTTTCATACACACTTAGAAAATTTTACAGTATTCGGTAATTTTTAACCAAACTTTCAACAGCTGAACAGTTTGGTAATTCAATTTAACGGATTTCGGTAAATTTTGACAAGTTCCGGTAATTTTTTTACCGGAATACTGTAAAATTTCACCGAAATCCGGTAAATCGAATTACCGAACGTTCAGCTGTTGAAAGTTCGGTAAAAAATTACCGAACACTGAAAATTTATCTAAGGGTGTATACAATTTGAAAATAGAAGAAAAATATCGCTAAAATATATTGTATTCTTATATCAAAATTATATAACAGTTCACTTGAAAAAAATCTGAATTTAACTTTATACCGATAAATACCGATATTTTTTAATAAGCAATACCGATATTGTATAAATCCACCTGGCAACGCTGGCCCGAACCTTTCGTTGCTTTCTTCTGCTGTCATTCGTTACCCAACACTTAACACGATCTGACCCAAAATCTCAGTTGCTAGTTTATAATTGTTACAAAGACAAACTTATAATTCGGATGATATAACATCGGAAAAAAAAACCACAGTCATGTTGTGAAGCTGTTATTTTAATTCAATCGAAAATGTTCATGAACAAAACAAGGAGATCAGTGTCAATTTGTTATTGTCGATTGGGAAATAAAGTCTTCAGGAGGAAGTTTAATAATATGATGGTAGTAAATTTAATGAATGATGAAACCCATTTACCGTTATACTCGTGTTTTTAGTGCTTTAATTGATTGATTTTTATAAATGAACTTTTTTTCGGACAGAGCATGCATAAATTCAATAACGTTTAAAATTACATAAGATGTTTTCAACTCGTGTAAAAATAAAGCGCCATGTATTTTTCAATTCATGTAATTTTTTTTTGACTGTAATTTTGAATCTTTTTGAATGCTCCAATTATGTGCATATAAATACATTGAAAATTACTTTTTTTTTATTAACTGTGCATGTTTTTGAGTTCTTTCTTCGTTTTATTTATCAATACCTCCTCACGTTGGGCGGGTTCGCCGACTTGGGTACCACATCGATATTCCGCCGCACCATCTCCTCCAACGACCGCTTATGGTATTTCTTGATGAACGACGCAACTTCCGGCAGGCATTTCTTACTATTAATGTTGGCCACACTGACCTGAGCGCACCTACCTCTGAGTACCTACGAGTGACGTCAAGCCGTACAGTGAGTCGACACTGTAGTGACAGTGGAATGACAAAAAGATCTGTCATAGCTGGTGAGTACGGGACAGAAGAGAAAAAGAAAGATAGAAAGAAAACAACAACAGTGAACAGGAAAGTAATAATTCGACTTCGAGCATAAAGTTACTTAAAGAAAACTATTACAGTGAGCTTAATTATAGGTGAACCTTAATTTAATAATTTATCTCGATCTATACACCTAAACACTAAAATTGGTAAGCTAAATGCACATAAACATAGTTTAACCTGAAATTACAAACTATTCTTAACTAGGTAACCTAAACCTATTATTACCCGCCATACATGCTACTCTACGAATCAGGTAGCTAATAGAATCAGTAAGAACAGAATTTAAAAGGTAACATGTATATTGATTCAATTAATCTTATTTACTATTATCTAAACTAGGACCAAGAACTATTCCCTGCAACGGTATCCTTATACTAAACACCCACACTCGAAATTATATTGAAAGGATACTAAACGTAAGTTACAAAATTATAATATACACTAATAGCTATAGGATTAAAATTAGGTTGAGAACATAACGTAATTAATGACAGACAAGGACACTATCTACATAACATATAATTGCTAATGCGTATGTTATGTACATTACATTTATATGAAAATTAATTCAACAAAAACTGTCATTATCACAGGAAATTATATTCTCGTTATTACCGGATTAAACGTCTTTCATTCGTTCCGGGCGAGAATCATAGCGTCGGAAATCTCCCGTTGAAATTGAATTTCAACAATTAATTTCCCCGTTCACGGCCAGTCCGGAGCGAAAGAAGAGCGGCTTTGACATCATCTTCTCGCTGATTGTCAGCCACAACAGCACCTTCTTGGGAAACTTGGTGTTCACGCTAAGATCAGTTTACCCAAATATGGGTAAAGAATACCCATAATCGCTAAAAGTGCACATACCCATTTATGAGTATGTTTCGACTTACCCATTTTTGGGTATATTTTCCCATACGAATTTACTTAAATATGGGTAAAGTCAACTTTACCCATAAATGAGTATGTGCACTTTTTTGCGATTATAGGTAAACTGAGCTAAGCGTGTTTGAAATGAACTTCACCTCGGAGCTCACTTCCTTCTTGAGGGAAAAAAAATATGAAGTGCCATGCCAGTCGTTGCCATCCAGGGTGAGGTTGGTCTCTTCGTCCATCATTACCGTCACGTCGCGATTCGCCGGGAAAATCGAGTTGACCATCTTATTCGGCCGCTGCTGCTGCGTCATTGTCTGCAGCTCCGAAACCAGTGGACGCGACTTCCGCTTCTTGACATGTATGTTCATGTTCGCCAGTTACTTTTTCACTGTTTGGTTTTTTAATCCGACCTCCCGGCCAATCACACGCAGCGATGTAACCATGTTACGCCATGTAGCGATGTTCCCTCGGTCTTCCTCTTCAGCATCCTTGGAAGCTTCATGTCGCTTAGGGTAGTCGGCCGTCCGCAACCGGACTTTCTTTCGATGCTCTGATTGTTGTCTAACAGTGCCAAGATGTTGTAGATGCCGGAACGGGTGTATTCGGCGTTCCCAAAGTGCCACACGATGTCCGTTTCCAAGACGGCGAGGTGCCGTTCTTTGAACACGCACACTTCTGAACGGAGTTGCTTCACTGTTTTTGCCATCACGGTTAGAATTCGACTGATAGAGCTGTCAAATTTTGTCTGTTGACTCATGAGATACTATGATTGATGCTGCATGGGTAGTTTTGTCGGTACGGTTGAAGGTAAACCCTTGAAAAATCCGCAATTTTTGTCCATTTTTTCAAATGCAAATGTTATGGCAATATTGAGTAATCCAAAGGATTCAAGTCCGGGCTGCTAGGAGGCCGAATGACCTTTGGCCAAAATTGCATGTTTTCCATCAACCTGAGTCCTTTTTGAGGTATGGCACGGTGCTCCGTCCTGTTGGAAAATGACGTGTTGGTGTGCAGGGTTGCGATTTCTCTGGGGAGAATCACCCGGGTGCACATTTCCAGCTCTCTTTGGTGAATCTCACTCAGACTCTACGGAGATTTTTTCTTAACACCACTGAGCGAGAGAATTGAAAATTCGCTGCTTGAGCGTTCATACATTTACCGCAGTGTACTCGACGAAGAATGAAAGAGCAAAAAAGGACTGCATCTCACTCACATGAGTGAAACCTTGGTCTAACCATTAAGAAAAAAATGCTGAAAAACGGGATGAACGTTACAAAATAGGAGCCTCAGATAGCCTAGTCGGTAAAGGCACGGAACAACCAATCCGAGGGGGGTTCGATTCCCAGTCCAGTCGACTTTTAAAAAAAGCTTGACCTCCCTAGGCATAACAGTATCATTGTGCTTGCCACACAACATATAAATCCATGCATTGGTAATTAGCTTCGAAAGCTTTCAAATTAATAACTGTTGAAGTTCATCTAGAACACTTAGTTGAGAGAGCCTGGCAATAAGCTAATTACGATAAGCAAAAATATTCAAATTCATGTATAGCGGTATAAAACTATCAATGAAAGTTTTCACCAGGGTGACTCTCCCCGGTGAAATAATTATGCTCACACTAAAACTTACACGCTCCGGCTTGTCGTGTGGTGAGGGTTCAAACGATAGACACTTTGGCGTCACTCAACTTGTGATATCTAGCAGAGAGTGGAAACAAAACAAAAATCTTTCGGGTGAGTTTGCGTCTGCCCCCAACTGCCCCGAAAACCATGACTACGGCCGGATGTTTGGTTGTAAACTTGAATGTCACATTCTCTTGAACATCTTCAATCTTCTTCGGCGAAATAAACCTGTCTGTACGTGTTTTAAATACGGGATCGATGGTGAAAATCTTCTCATCGGAGAATACGATGATGGTATGCTTCTTTTTTAATGCTAAAAACGTTTCGAGTGCCCCGGCCGTAGTTTTTTGATTCGGTCCGTTACAAGGCGGCGCTTTACTTTTGCTCTGGACAAACATTTCATGGAATCTTTTACCAACCGTTGCATGGTAGTTTCTGAAATATCGGCTTCCTCTGCCAATTTCCGGATCGATCTGATAGGATTTCGCCTAACTTTGTCTCTCACTGATCTGATGACTTTTGGTGTGCGAGCGGACCGTGGACGGCCACTTCCCGGCTTCCGTGGACGTGGTTCATCAAGAAGTTAACGTTGGATACGGTAAGCGGTAGCCAGGTGGCATCCCACAATCGTTGCAATTTGTTTTACGGGCTTTTGGGCGAGCAGCAAACTAGTCACCACCTCCTTTGCTACATTTTTCTCAACTCTGTTACTCGCGAATCACTGTTTTGTTTACATCGGCTTAGAGTATACAGTCAGATGATTACACACGCATTAAAACATGTTGGTATTGCTGCTTGGGTGGGCTGGTATCATTGATTTATCCCAAAATAAAAATTAAAGCGCTATCGAGAATTATAATTTCATACTTATTAATCAAGTTACTTCCAACAAGTAATCATGGCCTAGTGGGATCAACCACGGATTCAATAACAGCTCTTCCCAAAAACACAGGTTCGTACCTCATGTCATAAAATTGCTGAACAACTCTTCCCGGTTAGCGCTTTTTTTTTCAAAGATTATTGATAACAAAATATTCGTAGCACTTTGTATTGGTTTCGTACAATAAACGAATGTACTTTCTGTGTCAACAAATGCTTCGAGCTTTCGACACTTGCGCGTGTAGCATTGAATACGAAGGTAGCTTCTTGAAAAGTACAAATCAATATCGTTTCAGGAAACAACAAATACAATGTGGGTGAAAAGGTTGTGGATAAAAGTTGATTTTCAGTACAAACTGTTAATAAACTCGGTGGTTATCGAATGCAAAAATCCAACATGACTGTAAAGTGAATATTTCGACACATCTCTCTCTCTCTCTTTCTCTCTCTCTCCCTCTCTAAGCTTGTCCCTCCTCTTTTTGAAATCCTGGCTATGCCTGTGCTTGCTATGCCGCATCGGAGCACTCGTGTCGGCTTCAGCCCATTGCCGGGCAGTCATTCTGTTCACGGGTTTGTAATAGTGGCTCCAGGTTTCATCGAAAATTATCAATCCACGTTAAAAGTCATACCAATTCCGCAACAGTACGTCTATACACTATTACGAAATGCTTCCGCGTTCGTGTTTTAGGACAGGAGTCAGCATGCGTGGCACCCAGCGGCACAACATTTCATGAACTTTTTGACATTGTCCACTGTTACCGTATCGGAGGGGTTGCCGCTGCGGACATGAGTGAAGTTGCGGCCTTCACGTAACCCTCGAAATCAATAATTAACGGTGTAAACTGACGGAGGATTTGTCCCATAAACCAAATAACCACAAGCATTATATTATTGCACTTATTCAACCCAAAATAAACATCGGTAAAGCGGGATCGCATCAATTCAACAGTTGTCAAGTAATGAAGCGTTAGATTAGCTTAAGAATGTAGTGATGCATTACCAATGCAATAATGCTACTTTAGCATTGTCTTATGGCATTACAAAAGATATAACATTAGTTCGATCTTAGTGAGGCCCTTTTTAGCTTTAATGCAACTTCAATGATGCACTAGACGTAATACATATGCCCTATATATGCATGCTATTACAGCCTCGTGGTTACTTGGGAATACTTATCCAACTTTTCTTTTGTTGCCTACGCCGTTCAGCCTTTAAAAAACTAATGTTTTATGGGAGAAGGAAAAACATTTTTATTCATATTCTACAAGATGCCAAACACATCAACAACAATCAGCTGTCAAAACAAAACTAAGGGCAGTATCGCCCTGAAATTTGACATGTATGCCTAAGTAGCCGTTCATCTACAAGGCACTTTAACGTTTTTTGCGTGGTTGCCTCTCACGCCAGTCGCTGAGTGTTGCAATGCCAGTCGGCGCCTGCGGGGGGGAGAAAAACGTTGATCCTAGTTCACGTGTTGTTGGTTTCGATATGTATGCTCCAGGTCATCTCTCTGGCGTGAAGATTAATTCACTAATTTTTTGATCAAAGACCTACTGAACCCGATTGACCGAGATAAGAATGCGGTTAGTGTGGAACTTATTTGATCACTAATTTTTCCTATAGGATAGATATCCCTGCCCTGTTCGACAAATACCGAAACCATAAAATTGTTATTAATTTTATGGTTGGGTGGCAAACAAAATGGACAGTATCGTGTTTAGATCCCTTTTAATTGCGCTATTTTTTATGCACTGTAAAATATATATATAGCAAAAATTTCGATAATAGAAAAACACAAAAAATGGATGTGGTTTGAAATTGTTCAAAATAAAATTTGTTTTTATTGAGATCAGTTCTGTAAAAATTCATTACAACTCAGTTGGATTAACTAACCGTTAACTTCTGCCAGAAGAAGAATGTCAGAATATAGCGTGACATGAATTTGTAGCTCTTAACTAATTTTACACTTTTCTTTAAAAGTGCATTGCCCTAACTTAGAGTAAGAGCATTACCCTAAAAGTTAGAGCAATACATTGTTGGTAAATTTTTTGGAAATAATCAAACTCAACTATTTCATCATAAATTAAATTAAAAAAATCAGCTTCTGTTTAAGATATATGACAACCCCCAGTTTCTATTGTATAAATGTCTTCAAAAATAGGTTCAATGATTGAAATAAGTTTAGTTGTTATCTTTCCGTTTATAACAATGGAATATTTTATATATACAATTGATATTTCATTGCTGTGTTATATCAGGTTCCCTCGTTTTATCAATGCAATATTTATAAGGACAGGTAGTTCTCAGAAAGCCTTGATTATTATTAGTAATAGTTATTGAAAATAGCCGTAAATACCTGAAGTCTTTTACTGAAATACTTTTAAAAGCATTCTGTTAAATTTGAACCAAATCGGCCAACATTTACGCATTAACAAAGCCAGTGTATTTTAAATGCGAAAAATCAGTTGTTAGTAATATTCCGGTCAAGATGGAAGCAAACCGTTCCCGAAAGCATTTTAATGACCCACATGCAAAATCCTAGGGTTTCGCATCGAACCCGATAAATATGGTTCCAGGAACGGATGACAATGGACCACAAGCCTGGACGAAAACAGAATACGAACATTTCGATGCGGGACTAGTCACAAAAACTTGTTTTGCAATGTTTTGTCTAGAGGACCAAGAAACGATCCGAATTGAAAAGTGCAAGGAGCAGAACTTCCCAAATCAGGACGAACGCCAGTAGAGTGTTTACAACATGCGTTCCCGGAAACGTTACACGAAGCTGCTAACGAAATACTGGTGCTGCGTTATTAATAGTGAGACCTACATCAAAGCGGATTGTATGCAGTTGCCGTGACAGGAGTATTTCACGAGTAAGGACAGGTTTGCTGTGAATGATCATTTGGAAATACACTTTTTGCATACCACTCATGACCAATAATCGGTGAGATTAACAAAACTGATTGCCTCCTAAAACCGTTTTTACCCAAAAACTGCACGATCAAAATTTGTTGTTTTGGCCCAACTCGGCATGAGGCTCAAGAACCGTGCATGAGCGGATTTTTGTGGATTTTGTACCAAAAGACATGAACCCACTAGGCTGTCCCGAACTCCGTCCGATCGAAACTTATTGGGCAAATTGTGTTGTTATATTATGATAAAATAAATCGACTAATTTCTCCAATTGATCATTTTTCCGATTGTTCCGAATTATCCGGAAAATGAGGGTGACCCCGGCGTTGTGGCTAACATACCTCTCACGGGTATGTTACGAGTTAGAATATCATCCCGGACAAGTCACGAAAATCCCCTTAACCTTAGTTCTAAGATAACTGATGTATATAAACATGAAAACTTGGCTCTGTAAAGTTGATTCGATTGAGCCTGTACAAATAAATGAATTCGTAAAAAAAAAAAAAAAAAGTCACGAAAATCACCCAAGGTGTTTGAATGATCGCGATCATTCATGTGAACAAATGCAGAGTTTTAGACAAATTTATGAATTGAACCCCTCTCACCGTTGTTCTGGTTTGTTTGACTGTAGCTGTGAGTAGCGTAGATCCGGCACAAAGATTGCACAGATGGAGATCTTGCAATAACAGTTCGGTTACCTTGTGGTTTGCTGGGAGTATGATCGGATTTCGTACATCGTACTCATTTGATGAGTTTTGTAAACGTCCTCCCACGCGCATCGTTTCTTGGCTGTCCAAGGATGAAGAGCCGACAACTTATGTTTCGCTGGCAATTTCTTACCCTTCGGCAGTAGCTCTAGCTCCTGCTTGTATGATGCGTTCTGTCCAGCTTTAGCTAGCTGCGCTTTGGCATCGTAGAATCCATTCGACGGAAGTCCAGGTTCGAGACTCACGGTTTCCTGCTTGAGGAACAACAAAAAAAGCTGCCCGTATGCCAATATACGCACAATGATGGTGTAGCTTGATCGCCGCTCCAATAGGTTAGTCTCGATGGTGTGACTCGTTCTGATGATCGTCGCTGTCGCTGTGTGCAGTACCATCAGCTGGCATGATTCCAGTAACTCGTCGTTCTCGATTGCTTCAACAAGAACTTATTTCCACTGTTCAACTTTAATTTTAATTTGGCTGGTCCATGGCACCAAAGTGGATGCGCTGCAAGTTTGCCAGGTGAAAGGCCACGTGAAGCACAATCTACAGGATTGTCCTCACTTCAAACGCGATTCCAGCGGTCACGTGGCAGAACTTCCAAGATTGCTGACTTACGATTAGCCACGTACGTTTTCCATTTGCGAGGATGAGTGGACAGCCAGTGGAGCACAATACTACTGTCTGTATATGCCCATGCTTCCACTTCCAAATGGTTGAGTGCTTGCGTTATCGACTCCATCAGTGTTGACAGTAAAGCTGCCGCGTTGAGTTCCAATCTTGATAGAGACACTTGTCGGATCGGAGCTACCCTTTTTTTAGCGGCTATAAGATACACAACAATATTCCCAGCTTCAGCTCTTCCTTTGGCATACACCACGCTGCATATACTAGCTCCGATGCATCAGAAAAACCATGTAACTCGATCATGCCATTGTAAGGAGTGTATCGAATATAAGCTATCCACATACATTTGCGTTGTACGCATGTATTTGTTATGGTTTTTTATGCTCTGAACACTGCATGCTGTGCGTTTGACTTTCTTTTGTTTACTTGTTTGTGCGGTTCAAATTCTGCGTTTTCAAAATGTCGCGTATTAAAAAGGAAGTGAAAATTAAGGTTCTGGACACATAGCTAAGTGAGAAGGTAATTACTATGCGAAAATTGGCGAAGCGGTTTGGAATTCATCATGCGACTGTTAAAACCATCATTAATAAGTTTGGGGAACACTATTCTTTGGATGAGCTACCAGGAAGAGGCAGAAAACCCGGTTCTTCCAACCCGAAACTGGAGCAGAAAGTGGTATCTCTAATCATGAAGAACAAATCAATGTCAATACGTGATTTGGCCAAAAAAGCAGGAACGAGTGTCGGAATGATCCAGCGTATCAAGAGGCGAAACCATCTGAAGACCTACAAGAAGCAGAAAATCTCGAAACAAAGTGCAGAACAGAAGAAGCGAGCAGCAACAAGGGCCTGGAAATTGTATTCGCGTCTTTTGCAGCTTCACAGATGAGACCTATGTAAAGTAGGACTCAAAAACCCTTCCAGGTCCACAATACTTTACTGCCGTCGTTGGGGAGGATGTGAGCGATGCGGACAGGTCGATTCAAGTGGAGAAATTCGGTCGAAAGGTACTGGTGTGGCAAGCAATATGTTCCTGTGGTTTGAAGTCAACAATTTTTTACACTACCGGAACTGTAAATGCGGAAATCTATCAATCTGAGTGTCTCCAGAAGAGATTGTTGCCTTTATATAAGATGCATAGTACACCTCCACTGTTTTGGCCGGATTTAGCGTCGGCTCACTATGCCAAAACCACTCTCAATTGGCTTGCGGAAAAGGGTATAGATTTCGTTGAGAAAAATATCAATCCACCAAATTGCCCCATCGAACGTTACAGGGCAATCGAAGAGTCTTCAAGAAGACTGGTAAGGCAGCTGGGAACATGCAGGAGTTCAAAAAAATTTGGGCTCAAGCGTCCAAAAAATGCGATGCAACACTTGTCCGGAACTTGATGAAGAGCATTCGATCCAAAGTTCGAAAATTCGTGAAGGAATAGCTTAAATTTCATCCGGTCTTCATTATGTTCATGTTTAACCTCGTACAATAAAGGATCAATTTTGTGTATGAATAAAATATCGGTTTTCAACATAATTTGAAAGAAAGTTTGTGGATAGCTTATTTTCGATACACTCCTTAATTGGGTACAAATTGAGAGATGCGTATCTGCTCCACCTGGTATAGAGTTTCCTTAATCTCGTCCCGTTCCTTAGCCTATCGTCACACGATAATACCATAGACTAACTCTAAGACCAGTAGGTCCCATACAAAAACGATTTTTTTCTTGGCTCAGTCAGTACTAGAACATCGTCCCAAGCTCGGTCCCAAGCTCAATAATGCACCCCTTATAATGAACTCACATGAACACACTCTCAAATACTCTGTCAAAATAACACAGCAAATCAAAACAAAGGCGCAAATATGTATAACAAGGTGCTGGCTTCAAGGTGTAATTCGGACCAAGGGGTTCTACAACAGTGAACCAATTTCAAATCGCTAGTTACATATTGATTGTTGATAATACGCTGCGTCATAACTGCTGAATTTTGATCTTGTTCGTTAAAGGTGATATGGATGGCTATCATACGGATCAAATAATTTAGATCAATTCGAAAGAAGCTGTCTCTTGATGTTCACGCTGGTTTGATTGAGGTTGACGTAGAAGGAAAATGTGTCCTCCTTGGGTACCCAATTCCAAGCGCCTTGATTGAATCTGGATGCTCTGCTAGTTTGCCGACGACTGGTGCCATGTCACCTTCCACTTCGAAATCGCCCTCCGGTGCTTTCTGTAGGAGTTCGGGGCAATTCGAGGTCCATTTCCGCAGGTGGAAACCAGCGGACTCCAGTATCTCCACCAACTGTCTTTTCAGTTCAGTTGGATCCTTTGCTTGCTGTAGATCGGCTGCGCCGGACAGAACATCATTAACGTACGTGTCAAGCTCAATACTCTGGGCTGCTTTAGGGTAACCTGTCTTGCAGTTTCGTGCTGCATGCTTCATGGCTTCAATCGATAGGTACGGTGCACCATTGGAAACGCAACAATCATGGCTCATCGGGCCCAGCTGAAAATGAGTAAAGGAATACCTGTACCATCGCGTTCAAACGCGTTCGAGCATTCATTGTAAGAGTTTTGAGTTGCACTCGAATAAAATAATCCGTGATACAAAACTCACCAGTTGCTTTGCACTACCCTCCAAGTACAACAACAGGTACTGCACCTTGAGTGACTCTCTAAGATCATTTCGGATGTGTCTCGGAAATATTTTTGAACGATCTCCAGGTTTTCCGATCAGCGTTTAATGTCGGCACGTTGATCGGTGGAAGTCGCACGTTTGAAAAGGGTGCACGATTCAACACCTGTTCTCCCTCAGCTGGATCCAAATTTCCTCTCGCTTGTCCCTCCCACAAAGTACGCTGCGTTTTGAGTAGCATTCTCATTGCCTCACTGACCTCACTGTCGACAATTGTTCTTTCACTAAATGTAGAACCGGTTTCATCGGGATTGATATCTGCGATAATTTTTTCGAGATTGTCTTTTGCGGTGTAGTAAGCAACATTTAATTCCTCACGAATATCGTGTACAGAGGTAACTGCTTCAGGGTCATCTTGTATCTCCTCAATACTTGCTTGTGTTTTCAGGAGGAAATTTCCAGCAAGTTTAAGCCTTTCAGCTGCGAGCCTTTCAGTTGCCTCACTGCAGAATGCCTTCCGTTCAGCGAGTTTTCCGACTGCTGCAAGCTCTCCAACCACTTGCACCATTTGTGCATCACGAATTTTCAATAGCCGTTTCATTAGGGAACGTCAAACCCCCCTCCCCCCTTACTGCGTGACATAATTAATGGGCCTTCCCTTACGGATGCGATACACAACATTCCGACGACAAAAGACCAACGATTTGGACCTTCGACTAGACTGGCAATAACACAGGCAAATACACGGAATGAAAATAAACCCGAACCGCTTACAACCCACACTTAACTTATTTATTTGTCTTTTCTTCTTCAGATTAACTACAGTTATGACAAAAGCTTATTCTTTTTTTAAGACTATACACACTCAGATTATTTTACAGAAATCTGTAAAATTTTACAGAATTCTCAACAGCTGAACGTTCTGTAATCCGATTTTACGGATTTCGGTAAAATTTCACCGAAATCCGGTAATATTTTTACAGATATCTGTAAAATTTCACCAAAATTCGAAAAAAAGAATTACTTTACGATCAGCTGTTGAGAATTTGGTAAAACTTTAAAGATTTCTGTAAAAAAATCTAAGTGTGTACAATTTCTTTCGTGAAATCTGACGTTTGCCCAAGGGAGCTACCTATACAGATGTGGATAACAATATTGAGCAATACCAGAACATAAAGAAATAAAGCAAGAACCACTTCAAAATTATTAAATATTTTAAACAATCCATTGGCCTCCGCTTGCATGTTTACATTCGACTCATCATCATCGCCGACACGGTCAAAGCCTAGTTGTCAATAGACTGATCCGTACATCATCCTTAAGAGTCACCCACAATTGATACGTTGCAGATGCGTTGACGTAAATTTGACAGAAAATCTATGGAAAAACTGTCAAATTCACGCAAACGCATCCGCAACGTATCAATTGTGGGCCAGTCATTACAGTCATGGCAACACGAACGTGAGTAACTCTATTTGATAAGCAAAAATACTATAAGGCATTCCACGAGACAGCTGCGATCAGCTGATATTTTTGTTTACAATGATTTTTTGACAGTTCTCAGTTGACCTGAAAAATGTATCCTTCGTATTTATTTTATTTAGCCGAACGATGATGTTTTTTTTCTGGATCAATAGCAGGTGACAACAAGCCGATTTTCGTTATCAAGGAAAACCATCGAACCAGCTTAAAAATATTTATATGATTAGTTTAAAATTGAAGTTACTGAAGTTTGTAAAGGAAATCCAAGTCAAGTTGATTTATTTTACAAACTTAGACCACTGCAAACCTTGTCAAAGAGAATAGAAAAACCAATAAACTTATCCGCCTTATTGCATATGCCCTCGTTGTTAGTGGTGAACACACTTTTCAGCACAGAACCTAGTTTTGTAAACTGAGTGTTTCGAAGAATGTGTTTACTGGGAATATGGTCAATAAGGATCTGATGTACCTCAATTACCACCTTATGGAATGTTTGCCTTGAAATCGAGCTTATAATATCTTGACCATCAAAAAACTTCCACGGAAGCTTTACTTCAGCTTAATTGAGCTTGAAAGTAATGACAAAATACTGGTTAGATACACAGATAAAAATAATTAATTTTAACAAGCATGTAAAATATCCCCTCGTTTAAATCAGAGCTAAAGGAGGCGTAAACAACGAAATTGTTTGCAACTTTTCATACAGCAATATTGGCAATCTTTCATACAACAGACTGGATTCAGGCGTTATCTGGCTTAAATTTACATGAAATATCGCATTATTTTCTGGCAAATCTAGTATTCTCTTTATGTGCATTAGATAACGCAGAATATTCAATGTTTCTTTTTATCTGTGTAGGTAAGATAAATGAAAACTGCCAAGTTTACGCACAGCCCACCAGTGATGATTGAACCCGGAGTATTAGTTTTCATTATACACGAGCAGACTAAAATACCTACACACTTAGAAAATTTTACAGTATTCGGTAATTTTTTACCGAACTTTCAACAGCTGAACGTTCGGTAATCCGATTTACCGGATTTCGGTAAAATTTTACAGTATTCCGGTAAAAAAATTACCGGAACTTGTAAAATTTTACCGAAATCCGTTAAATCGGATTAGTTCGGTAAAAGGCTGTGCTATGCTTTTCTAATTCGATAGTGTGAGTGGAATGCGAGAAAAGGACGGGTTGCCCATATTGCGATAGGAATAAGATCAAAAACCCTAGCTATTAGTATCATTGTTTATGTAGCTGTGTTCTACACACTTAGAATATTTTATAGTTTTCGGTAATTTTTTCCCGAACTTTCAACAGCGGAACGTTCGGTAATCCGGTTTAACGGATTTCGGTTAAATTTGACAAGTTGCGGTAATTTTTTTACCGGAATACTGTAAATCTTCACCAAAATCCGGTAAATCGGATTACCGAACGTACAGCTGCTGAAAGTTTGGCAAAAAATTACCGAATACTGTAAAATTTTGTGTGTACGCAGTAACACGCAGTAATAAAGTGTGTACGCAGTAACGATTGCTGATGAGTGAGCTGGTCATGGTGGAAAAGCACTTTTCTCTTCCCCAAATGGTGTCGTTTTTCTTCAATTCAGCATAGAATCGATCCTATAAATCAGCATAGTACTGCTCCATGATTGTCCTTCCCTTCTCCAAATATTCGGTAAAGATGATGCCTCTCAAATTACAAAAAACGATTCCCGTGACTTTTCCGTCGATTTCTTTTTTGCCTTCCTTGGGCAGGTTCGTTGGGTGAACTCTAATGTTTTGACTCTTCTTTCATCGTGTAGTGGATCCATGTTTTGTCAACAGTCACGAAACACCGTAGAAGTTCATTCTGATTGCGCTTAAAAATTTCAAAACAATACTCTAAAGTTGTTATGCGATTCCATTTTTTCTCCACTTTTGGCACTCATCTCGCCGATAGTTTTCTCATACCTAATTTTACGTGAACGATATTTTGTATGTGTTCAATTGAGATGTCTACAATGTCAGCAATCTCTCTGATCTTCACACGGCTATCTGCTAATACGATATAATGAATTGTGTTAACCATGTCCTCCGAAGTCACCTCAATTGGATGGCCTGGACGCTCTTCATCCAAAGCGGATGTTCGGCCACACTTGAATTCATTAAACCAATATCGGATATCAGCCGTCGATGATGCATGGTCCTTATAAACGGCATTCAACTTCACTTTGATTTCCTCACACGTCTTCCTTGGAATTGGAATCCAAAAATAAGGAAGCGAACAACCCGGTAACAACTTGACAGCTCCAGAGTAAAGTCAATGTACCCCGATAATTTTGGTTCACTGGTTCTGTCAAATCAAATGAAACCTAGATCAAATTATCAATTGAACTTATTTCGTACATCGACTGTTATTTTCAAAGCTGTGGAGCACATATTCGTACTTGATGAATATAATGCTGACGGTATGTTGTTGCTTTTCCTTAATTTTAATTGGTGGATATTTTTACCCTTCTCACAGAGAATATATTGGAGCATTGACACACTCGAGACATAGACTACTAGCCAAATATTGAATAATTAAAAAACCGTAATAACAAAAACACTCCAAAATTTTTAGCACTTGAAAAATATCCGGAAGCTAGCAAACCGCAAATAAAATAGCAGCCCACACGCTTGGATTGAAATACCTAAAATTAGGTATTTATTTGGTCTAAAATTAGGTATTTTTACAATACCTAGTACCCAATACCCAGTTAAATGAAACGGTAATAAACAGTAATTTTTACTGAAATTGAAGTTATGATCACCCGATATAGGAAGTTATTATTAACCCTAATTTCAATAAATTGATAGTCCCTGAAGCAACGCGGTCGCCATATTTTTCTAAACGAAAACTTTCATATTTTGCTTATTAATCTTTAAATAAACAGTTTGCTCATGTACAATATTTGAAACAATAATGACGATTCCGATTAAAAATAGCCAGAAAGTTATGACCAATTGCAGTTTTGGATATTACGATGTTTACCCTTACTTTAGCTTTAAGCCTAGTATGCAGCTGACAAGTAAAGACTTGAAGTAATTTTTGCCATTTTTAAAGAAGTAATTTTGATAACTGCTTCATTATGGGTGAAACGTCAGTTTCTCTTGCGGAATAATCCAAAGGAATATTATTCCGCAATTAAAAGTGACAGCACCATTAAGATTACCTGGTCAGACGTTACTAACAGGGTGACCACTCAATTTCTATTTTCAAATTCCCGGTTTTTTCCCGGTTTTCTCGGACCAAATGTTAAAAATTTCCCGGGTTAAGGCGCGGATCATGTAGTAATGAACTAGAATAACGAATAGAAAACAATTACTCTAAGCAAAAAAATTTGAACGAATTGAGTTCCAAAGCTTAATAGAATGATATTTTCAGTATAAGCGTTGTTTATAATATACAAATGACTACATTTTAGGACCCAACTATTTACAAATTCTGCTTTCAGTTTTAGGCCCATGAAGCTAAAGAAAATAATTTAGATGATAGTTTGAAAACAGATGACAGTCTGAAAGTCAGTTTGTGTGTGTACCGCCAAATGATTTCTTTATAATTTTTTAAAGAAACTTTTCCCAAAGATTTTATGAAAAGTTCTCAGCCATTGCATGAGAAATTCTTTCTGGCGTTTCTATAGGCATTCTTCAGGATTTTGTAGCCATTCCTCCAGCGATTAAATTTAAACAGTTTCTTCTGGCAGTTCATTGGCTGTTCTGTTAAACTTTCTTGTGATGACATTTATGGTGGAATCCTTGAACTTATGAAGTTTTGTGATTGTAAAGGAATCCCTGGAAGACACCTGAAATAACGAAAAACTATGAGATAATTGCTGAAATAATTCTTGGAAAAAAAACCCTAATTTATTGAAAAAAATTAAGAAATTTTGTTTGCACGAGTTTCATAATCTCGTGTATTCAATACTTCACGTTAAATATTCTGCAAGGGGTTATGTAGAATTATATATAAGTTTTGTCTAGAATGTTTGCAAGGATTCTTAGATATAAATCTCTAAACATTTCTTCAAGTATTCCGCTGGAGCAGTGTTTTTTTTAAGTTCCTTATTCGATTGCTCCACAATATTCGACAGAGTTTCCTACAAGGATTTCTATAAACATATTGTTTTTCTAATTTAGAAATATCTTCATCCATTCATGCTGAATAGAAGAATGTTTTTGATATTTATTGTTGTTATTCGAAGCATAATATTTTGAAAGTGATTTTTGGTTATCTTTAATATCATATTGCCGTGCGAAAACCTATATATCGACATGGAATTTTCATAAGGGCCAATGTCGCAAACGTAAACAATGGCTTCTTCCGCAAATTTATTGAAAATGCAAACTCACTCAAGTAAACTACAACTTCAATTCTAAAGGGAACTCCGCTTAAATATAATCATCATGGTAATTCCCTATGATTAAGTTAGCATTCTCGAGAAATTTGCGGTAGAAGCCATTGTTTATGATTGCGACCCAATGTCCCCTAATTTCAATATATATTGTGCAATTGTTGAACAATACCAGATCGATGGCACGATTACAAAAAAGGCTTGTTGGCTGTCGATTAGATGGAGCATCGGTAATGATGGGTTCTGACCAATCCGTCAAAAAGCTGCTGAAACGTGTCAGTTCTCATTTGATAATTATCAAATGTACTTGCCACTTTTTGGTTCTTTGTGCAAGTTATACATGCAAAAAAACTGCCACTGGAACAGTTGACGCAAGATATTTATAGTTACTTATCAAGCAGCCTCAAATGATCCAAGGAATTCCAGATGATACAAAATATCTTGGATTTGAAGCATTGTTCTGCATCGATCTGCCACCAAATGGCTATCGTTCTAGTCAGTTGTCAACAGGAACTGCATCGTGTGTTGAACCCAAGAAGCTGTACGCTTTGAAGGAGTTCCATTCAATTCAAAAACATTATCCGTACTTTTACGAAAAATATGAGATACAAGCCATCGAGGATCATGACTTGGAAACTTGTTGAAGGAAACTGCTTTTTTTCAAACAAGCAGATGGGAAGCTGGCTTTTATCTTGCTTAAAAAGTTCATTGCGAACTTTCTATAATCTGAATAAGACCATCTAAATTCGAATGTTTGAAGCAAAGTTCTTGCCAAGATTTTCTGCTGTTAAACACAGATAAAAACGATTTTTGGTGAAAATTTAAGACGGGAACGAAAAATATTGTGGCAACTCTGGTCGCTACAAACTTACAAGATTGATCCACACGCAAAAAAATCACAGTAGAAACTACCATTTCGAGGATCAAATTGAGCGCAAACACCAACAATTTTCACCTGACTATAAATGCGTTTGATTTAACCATGCCTTTATAAATCAATTGGCACACTCTAAAATTTCACAGATCGTTATAGATGAACACGCTAAGAAAGGAATACCTAGAGCTCGATGATAATAACACACTTTTTCCCGGTTTCTCCCGGTTTTTAGAATTCCGGTTAATTCCCGGTTTTCCCGGTTCCTGTGGCCACCCTGTACTAACGTTACGCAGTTTGTCCTCTTTTTCAGCTGCATACAAGGTAAGTAATTCGGAGAGTAAAAGCATTTCTTGACCATTACTTGTCCTATCCTAATGCACATTACTTTTGAGCTGCATACTAGCCTTAACTTAGATACCTCCATACTTAATTAATATTTTATTCTTAATAAAAAAAATTTTAACTTTTTATAAAAATGAACATTTCTAGGTTTTTTTTCATTAGGGCGAATCTGCAATTGAGAGACTCTCTTTGATTACTTCTCTTCCATGCATATTCCATTCAGCGTAACGTTTTTCATTTAACTATTTGTAGAGTATGGTAGCCAGCACTGTTGTGTTTCTAGCTGTACTAAAGAATCCCTCAAAAGATTTATGATAGCGCTGTAATAAATGAAAGAGAGCGAGAGAGGAGAGAGCCTCTCATTGTTAGATTCGCCCTTTTGAAAAAAAAAATCCTAGATTTGTTTCTCTATATGTGCCGAATTCTGTAAAATTAAATTCAGGAAAATTTCAATGAAAAAAAAAAGCAAGAGGAATGATGTCAAAATAAGTCATAGTGTCTGTTTTTCGGCTATTTTACTTCAATCCTAATAAGTTCAGAACACAAATTCTCAAACCGACCATACCGGAAATATTCTAAGTCCACGTAAACAATCTCCCTGAACTGTCAAAACTACATTGATGACGCCATCGTGCAATGATCTATACTTTTCAATATGAGGCACTCTGTAACCTTCAGCACAATGGAAGGCCAGCGTAACAATATCTCTCGTTTCTCTTGCAATCACACATGATGGATAGGATTTTTTTTCATCCCTGTGTGTTTCAAACAGGAAGTTCAAAGTTTAAACTTCATCAAAAACAACAATGAATTATCGGCTTCGTAAAGGTAACGCAATTAAACCTAACAAACAAATGGACTAGCTAAAAAAACACCAAGTTTTATGCTTGGTGCTGCGAGACGTGTAGCGTGTAAATAAAAATAATCTCTCTTCATTATTTTTTATACCCCTTCTCTCTTCATTTCATTCTCTCTCTCTCTCTCTCTCTCTCTCTCTTTGTCTCTCTTTGTCTCTCTTTGTTTTACATTCTCTCAATTCCATTCTCAAGTAATGATGATTTACATTTGATATAATTGAAAGCAAATGAATGGTAAGAAAGCCACATAAACATTACGCCTTATTAAAAATTTGTTCTTGCACTGTTTTGAACATCCACACACAAGGAAACGAAAACACGTATTCCAAAGTTAAAAAGAGGTAGTATCAAGAATGGATGGCCCTTTTGTTTATGCACGGTAGAGCCATCTACAATTTGTAGATGGGTACGTGAATCTAAGCTCATCTGTCAAGATGCTCGGGGGTTGGAAGCGAATCACTAATCGATATTGCTCTTTCTCCATCGTTGCAAACAAAAGTGAACTTAACAACTTTCAACAGCTATAAAAAAAACAACTCGATAAATCTGTCTGAAATTTTTACAGCTATTGCCAAACAAACATGCCTATCGAATGAACTAACCAGTTTGAAAAACATGGTAACAATTTAAATTTAAGTAATAAATGTTTTTACGACGATTTGAATTGACATCCATACCTCTCACGCCAAAATTACGAGCTCAAATCTCACCCCGGATCAATTACGAAAACTAACAGCCCTATCTACACTCCCGTTTGAACTCGAAAATTGAGTTGATCCACTTTTTACCGAAAATTGAGTAACATTTCCGTGTGTGAAAAAGAGATAGCACACAATTATACTCAAAAATTTAGTAAAATGAAACGTGAGTGTAAGATACACTCTACTCACGGTATGGTGTCAGTTTTGGGCCCGTAGATGAACGCTGGTCAACTGGGTCCGTTGGCACGAGGTCTCCGTGTTCCGTCGACTGCTAGCTACAATGAGTTCCACGCCAATCGTACCTGCAGTCGACGTGTTTGCAGTCGACAGCATCAGGCAGTACTGCTACCAAGAATTCCAGTTCAAAGTGGTGTAGTTGGTGTGTTGTGTTGTCTACTAGCTTTTATTTTGCATTGTATCTAGTTTAAGTTGTTTATGGTAGTTTTAATTTCTATTTATAAGTAATATTAGTACGATTCATAGCATTTTTTTTTAATTTTTTTTTTTTACGTTTCGATCCTATCTAGCTAGTTAATATTTCACTTACAGTTAATTTAAAAAAAAACTTCGATGATCAATCGGGAGCACTAATGACGCTCTTGGGTCAAAGAATATTGCCAAATTCAAGAAGGACTTAATCTGGCATACTCTACGTGGATGTCACACAACTCGCTCTCATTTAGCAGGTGAAAAAGCATATCGGTTTTATCAACTCATCAGATAGAGCATGGTTTGCTGACCAGAGATAGTTTCTTCTACCTCATAGGCTTTCATTTCGAATTTTAAAACTATTTCTTCAAAATATTAATTTCTCTTAATGACACTTCAGTTAGTAGTTGACAATTCCCTCTCGTTCAAAGTATTCCCGATTGGTAGAAAGATGTTTTTTTTTGCTAATGTGATCATATTTTTATTTAATTAACTAGCTGGCCCGGCAGACGTTGTCCTGCCCATAATTAAATTACTAAATGGAAAATTGGAGGAGTTATATATGTAAAAGTTTATTTGCAATAAGTTTGAATTCCATTTATTTAGAGTTAATTTCTTACTGTTGTGTGATGATTTAATCAAAATGTGTTGCTGTAAGGTAAGGTTTATTGTCCAAGAAAACTTTTTGAACATTATAGATATTACCATAGGTGTTGGCATGAACTGTTCTCTTATTATGTTCGTTGCCCCAAACGAAGTCATTTGAAAACAACCATTATAACTCTGGATGTTCTGCAGAATATGTTTAGAATCACTTTCTGATCCAGACACCAATGAGCGCAAACGCTCTGGTGGTGGATTTAGTGGCGTTACTTTAACTTTGCCACTTGCACAACACAATTCATTTGGTGTTTCATTTGGGAGCTACAATGCATAACAATGAGAACAAACTTCACTCATTGATTCAATGGCGATTGATATATCCGCACTGAAATTAATCAAAGGATCATATTGAAATGCACGTTGAAGATTTTGCAGAATGTAGGTTTGCTGTCGTAGTCGTTTAGTGATGTCATTTTGGGTACGATTGTCACCAGATCTTTCTGATGCTTCCCGATTACGCTTCTTTCTATCGCTTGTATTGCGACCTGCTCTCTCTTCTTCATCCAACATCGGTCAAGCCCGTGCCATTCGTTGTCGATCCAAGTCATTTTGAGTTGCATGCAGAACGTCTCATTCAAGATTTTGCTGCGCTAACAGTCGTGCGGCTGCAGCGACCAATATTACTTCGTCTAGTAGGAGGCATTGCACAATAAGGAGTGTATCGAAAAGTAGTTATAAACTTCCAAATAATAAAATAGGCATGAAAACATGGTTAAAATTAACATACTATTTCAGTTTATTATAGCTTAACATGTTTACAAAAGATCCAAACGGAAAAACTAGTCATCATGTTCATTTCTGTAGAATGCCCGTACCTTTGATTTGACACCTGCCATCAAATTCTGCACAGTGACCTTTGTGCACTTCCTGGATGCCGCTGCCCAATTTTTCTTAAAATCGGTCATGTTTTGGGACACTGTACCATCCTTCTTAAATATACGCTTGACTATTGCCCAATAGCGTTCGATCGGTCGCAACTGGGGACAGTTTGGTGGGTTGATGTCTTTTTCTACGAACTTGATGTTATTCTCCGTCAGCCACTGTAGAGTGGATTTGGCGTAATGTGCCGATGCCAAATCTGGCCAGTAGAGAGGAGGGGACTGGTGCTTTCTATACAATGGTAGCAACCTGTTCTTCAAACATTCCTTTGATAAATCTCAGCATTTATAGTTCCTTTTGTATAGAAAATTGAAGAACGCAAGCCACATGTGCAAATAGCTTGCCAAATGAGCACCTTCTGACCGAATTTCTCCATCGCAACAGTCGTATCTGCGGTTGGCACACGTTCCCCAACAGATTTAGTATAAAACTGCGGCCCCGGTAGCGTTCTTGAATCTTCTTTAACGTATGTTTCGTCATCCATCAAAATGCACTGGTCGACATTGTCCAAAATGCAGCTGTACAGCTTTCGAGCCCTGGTTTTGGCACGAGACTTTTGTTCCGGAGTTTGTTTGGGCACTTTCTGCTTTTTGTACGTCTTCAAGTCATTCCTGCGCTTGATTCGTTGAATCATTCCGATGCTGGTCCTGAACTACTTGGCTAGATCGTGAGTAGAGGCAGATTTGTTCCGTTGAATATAATCCACAACTTTTTGGTCCAAATCGGGGTTGCTGGAGCCGGATTTCCGGCCACTTCTTGGTAAATCCTTGAGGGAGCACTCCTTACCAAACTTTTCGATGATGCGTTTTACACTTGCCGGGTGAACATTTACTCTTTTCGCAATCTGGTTGTAAGTAACACCCTTTTCGGTGCACCAAGTGTGCAGAATTTTCTTTTTAGTCTCAAATTCAATTTGCGACATTTTGAATACAACTTTATCAACGGAAATGAATGAACCGAATTATCATTTTTGACATGTAAACAAAGCAAATGGCGCTTACACGCTAAAAATATATACAGTAGTTTATGCGTAATAACGCATCGAATGTTTATAACTACTTTTCGATACACTCCTTAATACTAATTGAAATTGAAATTGCAACATTATTAGTTTCTTCTAAATTTCTAGTAATATGTTCGTTTTCACTTGCCTGATGCAATATTAATATAAAAAGTGAACGATACTAATATAAACAAAAATGTTATTATACACCTGTCAGATCAACATAGAATACAAAAACTAATACACTCATTCTCCAATGAACTTCACTCCTATTTACATCTCGCTGCGAGATATCACCAATACAAACGTTTCAATGTATACGTGAACCTACACGTTTACACTGCCCAAGTAACAATTTCAGTTCTATTCCAGCCGTATAGCGCTCCTCCCGGCTTTGTTGATGAAACTACATTCAAAACTGTTTTGTCCACCAACACCTCCTCCATGCATCTTTAAAGCCGAAATGTGTACAAAGTGGCCCACTCTTTAGACGGTTGTGAGAACAAATTAATAAAACCTTTCCAAGAGCATAAAGATTTTGAAAATGTTCTAGTGAACGATGTTATTATGAAAGATAATGCCGAATGGCCACAGCTGTCAAAATTCACGGCGATATCGTGGTTGGTTTTTGTTGTTCTGCTTTGTTCGATTCTCTGCTCTTCTGATTCATTCGACAGTAAATAATGGCTAAGAAAAAAGCTCAAGTGTTGCGGAAAATTATGTTTGAAAGCAAAATATATAAAACAAATTGAGTTTTTTTGTTTAGCATATCATGCTCCAAATCATATGCGCATTTAATTGTATGGTGAATATTGGCATGATAAGAGCTGAAAATTAATGCACCTCGGAAATTATGCGAGTTTACAACATCAAAAACAAAATTTAAAGAAATATATTCGATAAATTAATCAAGAAACTTCTGAAAATTGATGGAATTCAATAAGGTTATCTGAACGAATACCGAAATTTGCCTTAGATCTACAGTTCAATTGTATGACATTTAAAATTTAATTTTTTTTTCCACATTTCAATTATTTCATTCATTCTAATATGGCGATTGCAAGAAATCACAGTTTTAGCAATGGTTACTATAAAACTATCTGGTCGCTTGGAAGCTTTTCAAATTGCCAATTAGCCGTTTAATGCATTTACTGGAAGCAAAATGGTTTTAAAATGCTTTTGATCATTATAAAATAATATGAATGAGTCCTAAAACGGTATTTCGAAACAGCATTTTATGATTTTACAAAGTCAAAATAAAAACTTTGATGGGGATAAAATTTTAGAAGTTAAGGTTTTAAGATTGCTGTAGAAAAGCTGTTTAGGTTCTTATATACCTGACTAAAATTTGAAACCTATTGGCATCTCTTGCTGCCATAATAAAACCGAATTGATTTCTGGTGGCTTTCATAAAACTTAAATAAAACTTAGTAAAGCTGGTAATGTTACTTGGGTGAGGTTGCTTTTTACGCAGGAATGAGTGCGCTGAAAAAAAAAATCCTTAAAAACAACTGAGTAGCTCCTAGAATTCACGTACAAACCCGTAATTTACGAAAACCTCGTAAAAAGCAACAAAAGTGATTATTTAAACGCGTTAATGACAAAATCTAAGTGAACAGTATCTCCTCGCGTGAATTCTTAACACCACGTAAACAAAAACTCGCATAATAAACGACTCCAGTGTATTATCGTTTTTCGCATAATTTTTCAAAAAGTTCTAAATAACAATGAGAGATTCGCTTCTCTCTCGTCCTTTTTTTGTTAATTAAGACGCCATTATAAAATTTTCCAACGGTTTCTCCTTCCAACTCGATGGATGGTGTTGTTGTTTTCTATTATGATATTTCCATACAAAGTGAGAATTTAATTTAAATGATTTTTTTTACTTTCCCGAAAAAATTTCGTACATTTTTTATTTCAAAAACCTGTTGGAATTCAAGACGAATCAAATGAAAAAGAAATCAAGTAATTCCATTGAGTCGTTCGTGAGTTATGCTGTCACGAACGGACAGCATTTCATTTTTATATATATAGATAGAAGATAATTAATCTAGTTCCTGTGCTCCAAAATTGGTAAAATTTTGAATTTTGATTTCATTTTTAATACAGATTACAAAACTGCTTTTACCTGCACACCCAAATATTACTCTATTGTTACCTCCGGTAAGGTGCCACTCCGTGCATATCAAAAGCTCTCTAGGTCTTTTCTTAGATCAGTCAGTACAGGCTAAGCTACAATGCAACACCATGCTGGAGGTCACCGAATTAAATAACCCGAAATTTCCGGTAGGAATTTTCAGTAAAGGACAAAAAAAATCCACTCCCTTGGTAATTTTTACGTATGATAGCACTTGCCACACGATCATACTAAAGCAAAATTGGCACTGGCATCGAAAGCAATGAATTAATAATTTTGAAAGTGCATTCATGATACTAAATTGAGAGCAGACGGATAAACTAATTTTAATAAAAAAGAGGCGTCCCTCATGACCGCATAACGTGGATTAATGGAAAAATAAAAAAACACTTAAATTCCTTCCGTTTATTTATTTTGATTTAGAATTATGTTGATAAATTCAACATTCTTGAGCTAAGTTTCTTTATCCGAGATGAAACAAACTGAATGACAATGTACTGAAATAAATTTACTGCTCTCTGAAGCTAAATAAAATTTCTAACATTTTTTATGTTGCTGTATGTGAACGATGTTTTACTTCCGTTTGGGGAAAATAGGGAAAAAATGAATTAAAACTTTGAAGCATCATGGAAGAAACGCGATGGCATCATGGAAGAAACATTCACTATGAATGTAATATCTATTATTAGATAATAAAAATCATGATTGTGAGAGCTATTTTTGAAAGGATGTTCTGTTCTTCATGTTGGAAGAGCGGGAGTCTATGAGTGGCCAAAGGAGGATGAAAAAGCGTGGGGTAAACTTACTTGATGAACTTCCACCAGCCGCTCCCGGTGGGGGGAACGAAAACCAAAACTGGTGAGCCAGCTTGATATGCTGCAACGGAGTCAGAATAGTAAAAGAAAAATAAATTATTAATCGATTCCGTTCGTTTTCTCAGGCTGAAGGTACGAAAAAATGGAATACACAATGCTATAAAAACGTGAGAAAAAAAAATAACGGCGACGAAACCTTTCAAGCTAGAAAACAGTTGGTCACAATAAATTAAGAATAACGAAATAAATCATATTTGCCATTTCCTGCAGCATTTGTCATGCGACTATACAATAATAGACGGCCTATGCTTAAAAGCGTGGATATGAAATGTTGCAAAATATGTTGTTGTGAATTGAACCTTTAAAGCGCAACAGTTTTAGCAGATGATTAAATGTTGTGATAGTTGTAATGTGTTGAAAACTCCAAACAAAAGGTAAACGAACTAGACTGGCTACTACCTATTTAAATCAGAAATTGTGCGTGGATGATTCTGTGATTATGGTGTTTCTCATCTTACCCTATCAGAGTGGAATTTCTCTGTTCATCTATTTTTTTGAGAGAAAACTAAATATTATCGCGACTATGAGTCAAATTTTGTTTGGTAGAAAATGTGTTTTTTTTTCGCAACTAAGAAGTCATCGAATATTTCATCGTAGGTATACACAAACTGTCAACACTATTAGCGTTACTGCCTTCACATGTATACGTATAAAGTACCACTCTAAACCGAGGCAGGGTTTTGGTCGGCTTCTTGATTAAGTAATACTTTGTTCTAACGCTCGATGTCTAACTACGAAAATTGCTCTTGAAAAGAATTTAATAGGTGTTATTCTGGTGTTTTCCATTTAATTTGAAGACGGTTTTTTTTATAACATTTATGGCAATCCATTAGACTAAAGCAATAAATTGAAGCAACACTTCACACCTATAACTTCTATGAAATAAACGAAAAGAGCTCTATATATACGAAGCAGAAAACTTTACACAACAGGTAGACAGTCAGTATTTTTACAATCCAAGAAAATCATCAACAGACATAAACTAATTATCACACAATTTGTACAAAACACATTAGGCTTTTAGACCATGCTTACACACTTACTTAATATATTCCTTATTGTATGTATCTTAAGATTTATTGATATTCTAACTTCAGTTCCCGAAGATGAACCACAAAAATATATTTCTGTGGAGAACTCCTACGCATGCGTCGCATCCAAGGGGTATACATGTAAAATTCTAGCAGTTGCTAAAAGTAACGCCACACTCTTGGCATCGTATAGGAGGCATTAGCGTTGACGAGTGTGTCGATATTGTTTGCGATTTTACGTGAGAAAGTGAAGGAGAAAAGATTTTGTCTTTGGTTTATATGCATCTGTAAATGTGAACCACCGTCGGAACAAAGAGAGTATCCCTGTTCGGAGACATCAACGCCAATTGCACTGTGGGCCAGACCCTAAATCCAGCTGTACACAATAAAGATGAAAATTTCACATGCCCAACATTATATGGATTTTTACTGCTCTGCACCTTACAAGCCTCAATGATTTAGCTTGTGGAATCTTTTTAGTTTCTTAGATTTGTGACAACAAAAATTCGAGCTGGTGATGCGAATCCGCCATGATGCCGGCCATCCTGCGACCTTGTCTTAATAATTCGCAAGGTGGATGTTGTGGCGCTTTAGAGTCTTTAGTAAATTTCAGTTTAGTAGATTCATATTTCATAAGTTTTGTTATGTATCTTTTTTTGTTTTTGTGTTTAAGGCTTGCAATATTATCTAGTGACTGACCGATTGTTGTTCCGATGTATGTATGTAAGGTAGCCACCATCCCTTCTAAGACCTTGACTGGTATGTACTGCCGTTCTACGCATAACTGACCATGTTGCAAAAGTTGTAGTTGAGAAAAAAGCGTTTTAAGTTTTGCGTCACTTTTGTGTAGGGCTGGTAAGATTCGTGGTAAAACCCACAAATTTATGAGTGGCATTTAAAGATGTGGCTGAGTTTCGATGTAATCTGTGGTATTACAAACAATAAGATTATTTTTGTATGTAAAATACGAGGTAAAATATTCAGTGGGACTGATATGCGTAGAATCTTGCCTTGTAGCAGAAAATTCTAGGCATATCAGTCGCACTGCATGATGTATTTATGGATCGTTGGCGATAGAATTTACGTTTTCAAATACACATGCCATGTGCATTATTGTTTATGCTCCTACCATGATTCTGATTATTTTTTATCACCATATCATCATTAAAAACACAGTTCTATCAAATGCAAATGGTGGCTTATACAGACAATTTAATGTCAATGTTTTCATGTCAAAGTCATTGTTTAAGTTTACATATAAGCCCCTTATCAATGCTGAGTGTCGAGTAGTTCCTACAAAGAATGTTGCAAACTTAAATCAATTTTGTTTTCTAAGATCTCTTAAGAAATGTCGTAGTGGGACTTTTATGCCTAGAATTTCATCATGGGACAATCTAACGTGATGTTTTTTTGATACAAACTCAGAACAAAGTATATAATTTTTTGTTTGTATCCAATAGTAAAGTTAAAAAATTAAGCATATATTCAAAAAGCTGCAATTTGACCAAAAGCAACATAGGATAGTTATGCGTAGAACGGCAGTGTAGCTCCACTCATTAGATAGATCATTTCAACTTATCTGAGTTTCAAGTTACACTGTATGCATGATCAAATACGGAAGGGCCGACTCGTAAGCAGATACACGTGAAACCCGCGGGAACCTAAGAATTCCCTTGATGGAATGTAACAGTCTTTCTAGATTTCCTGTGTTTTATTCGGTTTGCTAATTCGTACTTAATGGTAAAATTCATCATGTGAATTTTGTCTTACGCATTATTTATCATTTGAACGCTATAATTTACTAATTTATCAATTTGGATAGAAATCCGTAGTATTAAACTTTTAAGTTTAAAGTTTCAGTAAACCAGGTATAAGTAAAAAAGGAAACATATTAAAACTACTACTGTCGTTATTGTCCAGATATTCAGAACTCTAAGATTTCTACATAGAACAATGTATTTTTTTATTTTTATTCATTTTTTATTATTAATTGGTTTTATTTATCTAACAACATTTGATAGTCTTCATACATCTATAATCTAGTTCTCAAAACGTCAACACTAATATTGAAAACAAAGTCAGGGTTGGGGCGTCACTATATAAGCATCAATGGACAACATTGGAGTGACGGAGAAAAAAATGACTTAAAATTTTCTACCTACAAAAAGTTGCCAGTCTTGCCGGCGTCGGTGGTGTAGTGGTAAGCGTGACTGCTACTTGGCACCCTAGTGGGTCTAGGCTCAATCCCAGTCGACGTCAGTGATTAGTAAGGGAAGTAAAGCCGTTGGTCCCGGCTCATAGTCATGAGTCGTTAGGTAGAGTCCAGGTGGTGGAGTCGTCTTCCTAAATAAATAATAAAAAAAAATTGCCGCGAAAAAATAACTAGCAACTTGGTTCTGTTGCTAGTTATTTTTTCGCGGCAATTTTTTTTTTGGAAAAGTTACTCAATTTTCGTAAAAAGTAGATCTAGTCAAAAATTGAGTAGATCCACTTTTTACGAAAATTGAGTAACTTTTCCGTGTGAAAAAAAGGAATAGTAATACGAAAGAAAGAGAGGGTGTTTTGAGCGTGAACGTCACATATAAAGCTCCACACCATGCTATTGTTTGCTATCTCTTTTTCTCTCACCGAAATATTACCCAATTTTCGTACAAAGTGAATCTACTCATAAAATTGATCCATTTTTTACGAAAATTGAGTAACATTTCCGTGGGAGAAAAAGAGATAGTATGCAATTGTACTCAAAAATTGAGTATAATGAAACGGAAGTGTTCAATTTACAGAAATACATCTGAGAAAACGACGATGGTGTTTTTCTTCTAAATCTCATCGATTCTTTCATCATGACAGCACGGGACAGTTTTTTGGTCATTGCTATTATAAATATATTTATTGACATAATTGTGAGTTTCATCACAAATATTCAAATAAAATTTTCACTCAGTCAACAACATAATATTGTTTTGCTAATTTCAAGTAAACTTGTTAGAAATTTGTGAAACAGAATTGTATGAGAAAAAATCTCATGATTGCATGATGCTGTGAGAATGACAAGTAAACTCATGATAGTTAGTTTCTTCTCGTGACAGTAAGATTACCTGGGGCCGTATTTTGGATCTCGAAACGAAGAACTTTTTCTGACAAGCATTCGTACAAAAAGTCGTTCGTTTCGAGTTCCAAAATACGGCCCCTGTTTTTTTATCGTCACATGATGGTGGTGCGATTTACCACACGCTCAAAACAGCATCTCTTTCATTTGTATCACCGTCGCTTTTTTTTTCGTAAAAAGTTGAACAACTCAAATTATGAGTTGTTCCACTTTCAACGAATATTGAATAACTTTTCCGTGAGAAAAAAAGGGACGGTGATGCAAATGAAAGAGAGGCTGTTTTGAGCGTGCAGCTCTGTTCCACACTGCATGTGTTTGATGAGATTTCTATCGCTTCGTTCAATTCTCTCTCGAGTCTCATCGATGTGGACGAACGAAAGTGTGATGCTATGATCATTTTCATATTTATTATGCTGATGATAGAGCTTGCACTAGGTTATCTACTAAAACAAAAACTATACATGCATACAATTTTGTCACGTAAATATTACACGCTGTTTGTTTTAAAATTAATTTAATCGCATAGTTATTACAAGAAAATGTATCGAGGAAGGAACAAAATGGAAATGAATCAACTTAGCAGTGTTAATGATCGTCATTGAAAGGGCATACTGAGGCTGCTCCAACTCAAACATCGAAAGTCTTTACGTTGCAAGGAGAAGAAAGGCGTGTTGTTCGTTCTCAATGAGGTCTATACAGGTGGAGAAGAAGTGGTTAAGGTGAATCGCTGCTACGTGTATTATTTCCTATCTTTTATCTCGCTCTCGCAAACTCACCTAGATATTTCAATTTGATAAATCTCGATTGTTAGTGAATGAACATCGAATCGAACTCTATCAGATTGCTCACAGCAAGTAAGCATACAAACTGAAGTGATTAAATTTTCAATATCTAGTACTGACTCTGAGTTATATCAATTCCAAATGTTGAGGTAATGACTGTCGCTAATAATGATTCAGCATATGCCCTTAAGTTGTATTAGTGCAATGCAAAATATTGTCATTGTGTTCGTGAGATGATGCACAGCCTGTTTTTTGAAAACATGCGTGACGTAGATCTCCAAAAACAACAATTTACAACAGCAGCAAATCACAAGATGGAATGTTTATTTTCGGTAATTGGTATAGTTATTAAAAGGAAAAATGCCTTTTAGTGCACAAAAATAATGCGGAAAAAAACTTAACTTGCTTTGTTATCATTCGCTTGTTTTTGGTTCTACGTCACTACCCGAAATCATGGATTGTTTACCCATTTTTGGTTACTAATACCGACAAACACCCTACACTTCTTCACCTTTATAGACCTCATTGGTTCGTTCTAACTGTATTTCATTTTCATATTCGTTTCAAGCTGAACGGCCACTGTGGCGTAATCGAAATGATGCGCTGTACAGTGTGCGCAAAGACAGAAATAATCGAATTCATTTTAGAGTTGCAGTCGAAAATGCATGGCCTTGGTCAAGATACCATTGCACTTTGGGCCAGACTCGGGCTCAAATAGCAAAAAAAAGTGTGACTTAGTCTTTGAGGTTGCACGACATTCAATTAAGATCTTCAACAAAGTTTCTTTGCTAAGGTAGAGCTACATTTTTAAATAAACATAGTTCGTATTTTCCACAGAGATGGCGCTGCGATATAATATTTCTAGACCACTAGTATCTTCGAAAAAAATGTAGAACGTTAAATTTCACGAAAAAATTTACCAAGACTTATTTTCTTATTTTTAGTCGGTAGCTACTGATAAATTTAATCTTTTTAATACAAAATTATATATTTTACCATTGGTGAGCATAAATATGTCATGAAATCCAAAACAAAAAAAGCACGCAAGTAGGCGCAAAATGTAGTCAGTTATTCGAAATGTAAAAATCATATAAACTATATGTCCTAAGAATATCTAATAGATATGTTGGATATATAAAATGTAGGATTCAGGCCCGTTCGTGCAGGTCTTGTTAATCTCGTTAGAAATATGAAAGTCATCGAAATAGCGTGAGTTAGCCTTAATGAGCTCCACAAAGTACACACTTTTTATTATTTAGATTTCAATAATCATTTGGGTTTAATTCAATTGAATATGTTACTTTGACTAAACTTGAACGTTATAAAGGTTGTAATTCTTCACCAATTGAGAGAGTTTTCAGGCTTCATCTGTACAGTTTTCTTTATCGACCTGACCAAACTCGCTTGTTAAAGTTATTACAGGGGCAGAAGTCAATAAAAGCCGTAGGCCTGTCCACGTATAATTTCGGACACCAAAATAATAGAAGCAAAAAAAAATGTACACATGATTCAATAAAACCTATTGTTTATTTCACAATAATAGAGTTATTCAACATCGCTCTGGAAGGTGTAATGTGACGAGCCGGGCTCAACAGCCGGAGTACGATTTTCACGAAATCTGGTCAATGTGTGTGCTTTGCGGACGACATGGACGTTATCGCAAAAGCATTTGGAACGGTGGCAGAGCTGTACACCCGCCTGAAACGCGAAGCAGCATAGGTCGGACTGATGGTGAATGCGTCGAAAACAAAGTACATGCTGGTAGGCGGAACCGAACACGACCGGATCCACCTAGGAAGTAATGCCACGATAGACGGGGACACCTTCGGAGGAATTTGTCTACTTCGGATCCTTACTGACGGCTGACAACACTACGAGTCGTGAAATTCGAAGGCGCATCATCAGTGGAAGTCGTGCCTACTACGGGCTCCAGAAGAAACTGCGGTCTAAAGAGATTCACCCCCGCACCAAATGCACCATGTACAAAACGCTAATAAGACAGGTGGTCCTCTACAGACACGAGATATGGACCATGCTCGAGGAGGGCCTGCATGCACTCGGAGTTTTCGAGCGACGCGTGCTAAGGACGATCTTCGGCGGTGTGCAGGAGAACGGTGTTTGGCGGCGAAGGATGAACCACGAGCTCGCTGCATTCTACGGCGAACCCAGCATCCAGAAGCAAACCGGAAGGATACGGTGGACAGGGCATTTTGCAAGAATGTCGGACAACAACCCTGCAAAGTTGGTGTTTGCTACTGATCTGGTGGGCACAAGAAGGCGTGGAGCGCATAGTGCACGATGGGCGGACCAGGTGGAGCGTGATCTGGTGAGCATTGGGCGTGACCGAGTTTGGTGTGCGGATGCCGAGTGGGCAGAGTATTGTGGCGTACTATTGTTGACTATGCCTTATCCTAAATGTGATGTTGAACAAATAAATGTATGTATGTATGTAGAGTTATATCTACATTAGAAGCAGTTGATTAAGATGTTAATCCATTCCACTTCGTTCAGCGAAAGAAGAAAGTGCGTTCGATGCAGCGCTCCATTATTTTGGGAGATTTATTCGAGTGCGAAATTATTAGCTTTTTCTCGAGATCTATTCAGTCTAGTGAATAGAGTGAAAGTAAGGTTTTAAGAAGGCAGTGTCGTTTTCCAGAGCAATTAGAAAAACAGGCAGTGCTAGCTGGCGAATTATCATCCCGCTTATTTTCGCTTCATCTCCGCGTGGTGACGCTAACCAGCGATACACCTCTACATCACCAACGGTCACCCGACGTCATTGAGCAAGTGCACCCGAAGGCGATCGCATTCACCCGTACACCCGTAAATATCATATTCAATTCTCAAATTGCACCCTGACTGAGTTAAAATATTAGGCATCACGCACTGTTCCTAGCGAACATGAAGTAAACACAAATTTGCCTTCATGAATCTCTTGTGCAACATGAGTCAACTTGTTTTGTGTTGCTTTACTTGGATCATTCATTCGTTCCAGAAAGCAGTGAATGTACGTAAGTGCAAACAACTCATTCAATTTCAACGTTCAACCGTGAAGACGAAAGAACAGTCATTCATTTGGAGAATCAATGAAGTGGAAAAAAACCATAACTTCTCGGATCGATCCTGCAAATGCCTTTTCTCGAACAAATGCCCCACAAACTCTGTAGTGATTTCGGCCATTTGGCCTTTTGGCTTCCTTTGCCTTCAGCCATGTTCGGGAATATTTGAAATCCTGTGGCAAACAAAAAAAATCACTCACGACCGCGAAAATGAATTACTAATTACCAGAACATTCAGTCAAGCAACCAAAATCCCTTGAATAACCACGTGCTTGGCTGTGGTGTGAATGAGTTGTGTGGAACACAAGGACAACGGAATGACTGAGCAAAAATAGTAAACACGAATATATTGCGTGACTGATAGAACGAAATGAAGGGAGCGAAAATTGTACCTACTGAATATTTTTTTTACTCATCGTTCACGAGGGGTGTCATTTTTTTCAAGCTCTGACACCCACACAGCGCACTGCTCCGCACATAGAAATGCGGCGTCCACGCATACGGTGCGTCATCAGCAGTAGTAGCAGCTGTAGCAGCAATAGATCAGTAATATAAGTTAAGTTTTTTTTCCCCTGTCCCTAATCCCACTAGAGTTGAGCTTTAATTTGTGTGTTCTCTGTTTGTGTTTGTATGTGATTTAAATTGTTGGGGGCGTTCAACGCTCCCACGAGTAAGGAAAATCGTGCATGTTGAAGAGGTTTCTTCGATATGCACGGTTTGGCTGACAAAGTGCCTTTGCCACCCGATGACGGGGAGCCACAACCAAAATTCCGACCGCGATCTTATCCAATGGACTCGGTCGGTCTATGGGTTGTCTACTTTCGGCCCAAAATTAAACCTCTTAATGTGTACCAAATCACTACTGATCTGACGAAGCTATTATCAGCCGTGACAGAGATCACGAAAGTAAAATTTAATAAACTCCGTGTTGTCGTCTCTAACCTGAAGCAGGCTAATTAGATTGCTGCTTCCCAGCATTCTACACTGGAATATCGAGTTTATATTCCAGCTCGTGATGTGGAGATTGTAGGAGTGGTCACAGAGGCGAGTCTGTGCCCTGAAATTTTGGAGAAGCAGGCAATTGGCCGATTTAACAACGCTCTGCTTCCCCCAGTTCAAATACTGGAAGTGCAAAAGTTGGTGAAAATATCGCACAGCGAGGATAAAAAAAAAATACCCCCACATACTAGTTTCGGGTGACCTTTTCGGGCTCTGCCCTTCCTCACTTTATACAACTGGGAAATCTTCGGCTACCTGTGCGGTTGTTTGTGACCCGGGTAATGATCTGTCAAAAGTGCCAGCAGATGGGGCATACGGCCTCCTATTGTGGCAACAAGGCACGCTGCTCAACTTGCGGGGAGAAACATGAGGTCCCTGTGCAGATAATTCACTAAAATGCGTTTTCTGCAAGGGAACTCCTCCTCATGCTCTCTTGTCGTGCCCGGCGTATAAACAACGCGGGAAAAAATTAGAACGCTCGCTAAAACAACGTTCAAGGCAATCTTTTGCAGAAACGCTTAAGAAAGCTCCACCACCCGATACCAATACAAATCCTTTCGCTCCTCTGTCATATGACCAGTCTGATTCGGACTTGGTTGAGGAGGGAACATCTTTCAGTTCTCCGGAAGGTGCTTCACGGAAGCGAAGACGCATCCGAACAGGGAAAGCAGCTGAACAGAAGTCTCAAATAAACATGCCCAATGCAAAGAGCAGAGGAAAGAAGGTTAATCCGAATCCTCCTGGTTTTCGTAGTGCCAACTACACACAGGATTTCCCATCTCTCCCGGGGATATCTAAAACCCCTGATGCCCCGATTTTAAGAACAGAAGCCCCCTCTTCATCTGGGCTGTTCTCACTCGATGATATTGTGGAAGGTATTTTAAAGTATCTCGAAATTTCTGACCATCTTAAAAGCATTGCTATGGCAATGCTTCCCACTGTGAAAACTTTTTTGCAGAAATTAACATTAAAGTGGCCCCTCCTTGCAGCTACCATTTTCTTCGATGGATAATTTGCCAAAAGAGGTCGGGTTTGATCACTGTTCTGAAGTGGAATTATCAAAGTTTGATTCCTAAATTGAAGTCATTTAAATTTTTAGCTCACAATATCGGTTGTGATGCATTTGCTCTTTGTGAAACATGGCTTTCGCCCGAAATCGATCTAGCGATTCATGATTTCAACATAATTCGTCTTGATCGTGAGGATTCGCGTGGAGGGGAAGTACATTTGGGGATCAAAAAGTGCTACTCCTTCTAAAGAGTGAATTTTCCTCAAACTCCAGGTATTGAAGTTGTCGCATGTCAGGCTGTTATTAAAAATAAAAGCCTTTGCATTGCTTCTGTATGTATTCCTCCAAGAGCCTCCATTAACCGAAAACAACTTTCAGACATTTGTTCGATCCTTCCTACTCCACGGTTGATCATGGGAGATTTTAACTCTCACGGTACAGACTGGGGAGAACTGTACGACGACAACCGGTCTTCCATGATTTATGACCTCTGTGACAACTTCAATATGCCAGTTCTCAACAATGGAGAAGTAACACGCTTGGCTGGTCCATCCTCGATTGGCAGTAGATTGGACCTCATACTTTGCTCGAATTCATTAACGTTGGACTGCACATAGAATGTGATCCAGGATCCCCACGGTAGTGATCATTTGCCTATTAAAATTTCGGATGCACCGGGCTCACTCCACCGGAATCCATCAACGTCACGTATGATCTAACTCGTAATATCGCTTCAAGCTCAAACGCGACCAGTTCCAGGAACGTCATTTCGCAGGAAACCTCCTTCCCCATGGTGGGATCAGCAATGCATCGAGGTTTACCGCAAAAAGTCCGACATGTTCAGAGTAGACGTGGAACACCTGAGCACTTCAGAAGGTACACGGATCTCGAACGCGAATTTAAGAGCCTCATCAACGCGGTTACTGGCGAAAATTCGTGGACGGGCTACGAATTCGATAGATGAGATCAGCCAACCTTATTCAATGGTAGAACTCTCTCTCGCACTCCTTTCGTGTGACAATACGGCTCCAGGAGCTGACAGGATCAAGTTCAACTTGCTCAAGAACCTCCCAGACGTCGCCAGGAGGCGCATGTTGAACTTGTTTATTCAGTTTCTGGAACTCAACATTGTACCGCATGATTGGATGCGGGTGAGAATTATTGCCATTCAAAAACCTGGTAAGCCTGCGTCCGACCACAACTCCTATCGACCCATCGCGATGTTATCCTGTATTCGAAAGTTGTTGGAGAAAATGATCCTCTTCCGGACAAACGGGTCGTCTGGACAAATGGGTTGAGGCGAATCACCTGCTTTCCGAAACGCAATATGGTTTCCGCAAAGGTAAGGGAACGAACGACTGCCTCGCGTTGCTTTCCACGGATATTCAGTTAGCTTTTGCTAAAAAATAGCAAATGGCTTCTATATTCTTGGATATCAAGGGGGCTTTTGATTCAGTATCTGTTGAAGTTCTCTCAGATAAACTCCACGCTTGTGGCTTTTCACCATTAATTAACAATTTTTTGTACAATTTGCTGTCAGAGAAACATATAAGCTTCTCTCATGGAATCTACAGCTCTTCGATTTAGCTACATGGGTCTCCCCCAGGGATCCTGTTTAAGCCCCATGTAGTATAATTTTTATGTCAAAGACATTGACGGTTGTCTAAGTGACAACTGTACGTTGAGACAACTTGCAAATGACGGCGTAGTGTCTGTCACGGGACCTAATGAGGTCGATCTACAAGGACCCTTGCAGGATACCTTAGACAATTTGTCTACTTAGGCTCTAGAGCTAGAATTCTCTGCGGAGAAAACTGAGTTGGAATTTTTTTCTAGAAAGCATAACCGAGCACAACCGAAGCATCAAATTTGGGGTACACCGATAACTCATTCCATGTCATTTAAATATCTTTACGAACGTCAACTTTACGTCGAACCAGACCCGGTTCGATTCAAAGTTGTTACTTTTCTTTACTATGACCACGTGTGTAGTCACGGCTATCAGGGTCTATCCGGGTGAAATTGAATATTTATTGCGGACTCACGGACTCCCTAAATTGTACCGATCAATAGAACAATCACAAAAAAGAAGATGGTGGAAAGGAATGTGCGATCATAAAAAACTATTAATCATAATTTACCATAAGAAAGACTAAATGATGTTTTATTTTTCTTTGTTCCATAATTTAGATATGGGAATAAAATGGAAGGAAGGGAAAATAGCGCACCTTTCTTTTATTCGGGGTTAGCACCTTCCTGATTGTTCTGCTCACCGTGGTTGAGGGAATGATTTGGCGTCGCTCTTCTGAGCTCAGCTGTAGAAGTTGGCGCAATTTAGAATCGGATGCAGTTGATTCGGTGTGTCTAGCTCTCCATCGATGCCTAGGATGTATCAGCAGCATCCACACTACGCTTGCACACTCGATCGGCTCAATCGAAGGCGATTAACGGTTGGCACTGGTACACTACTGAGGTGGTTTGCACTGTCGGACTTTGCCAGATTTTGGCACAATTTCGTCACTAGGTTATAAGAATTATTTTTATTAATTTTGAACTTTGCACTGTTTGGTGTTTGAGATTTCGTTACCGAATAAGAGATTGATCCATGAGTTCGTCCCCCTTTTATACCAGATCCAATACTGGCTTTGGGGTCCAGGCTAGGCGATGACGTGGATATCGGATGTCATCGCAATGGATGATGCTAGCCGTCAGTTGGTGTCAGGGGGTATGGGATTATAGCAAGTTCAAATTCAAATTAAAAAAATAGAGGAAAATGGGCATCTGACACCAAGGGAATGGGAGTGGGATATGATATAAAGGAAATTCAATTTAAATTAAATATGGTTCATGTTTGTTTATGACCGCAAATTCAGTACCTTATATTTACATTTATTTAATTATGTACAAAAACGTCAACATATATTAGAAATGGTGGTGGACCGGAACAAAAATAATTATTGGAAGCTATTTGAGAGGTTACAATTACCCCGCGGTTCGGGTAAAAAAAATTTAATTATGTAATTTTTTTCTAATTTCTGCCTCGCAAATTTCTGTTTTTTTTTTTTTTTTGCACAGATCCGGTTGGACATATGAGCTGATCGTAGAGCCCATTCTTCTCTTCCAAATTCGGTTTGATTTGACGGAATGATTACTTCCCTAGGGAATCTTTATCATCAATTCACGTGAATTTGGTAGAGTGAACCTGGAACTATATATAGTTATACTATATATACGTATACGTTCGTCATTTTATGTCTTCACTCGATCTATCCGGTGGAGCTTGGATGGAATGAATTACATTAGATAAGAAGGACCAACTAATTAAGACCTTTCTTCTCTACAACATTTAATTTAAGTTAGTGGAATGATTACTTCCCTACACAGAAAGAAATCTTGTAGTAAAAACTACCATTTTACCCGAGTACGCCTATCTTTAAAACTACCATGAAATTTCAGTCAAATTTACTACGTTTACGGTAAAATCTTCAACGTTTGTGGTATATTTGACAAACCTCATATTGATATCAACCACACCATGGTTGATCTAATCGCAGGCATGGTAAAATCAAACGCATTTGTAGTCAGCTAAAAATGGTTGGTGATTGCGCTTAATTTAACCCTCGAAATGGTAGATTCTACTGCGGCTTTTTTTGCGTGTAGGGAATCTTTTCCACTAAATTACATGAATGTACACGGAGAAAAACAAATGTACTATAAAGCATAAATTCTATGCTTAAACCATATTCGATCTATCCAGTCATTGAAATGAATAAACCAGGTTTATACATTGATAAGGATATATCAAATATATGCATTTGAATGCATTAATCAAAATTATGCATTTCAATGCATATTTTAAATTTATGCATTGCAATGCATATTTTTATGCATATATGCATTCCAATGCATAAATCAAATGTATGCATTGCAATGCATATTTATATAAATATATGCATTCAAATTCATAAATTTAATCTATCTATATATATAAAAATGAAATGCTGTCCGTTCGTGACAGCATAACTCACGAACGACTCAATGGAATTACTTGATTTCTTTTTCATTTGATTCGTCTTGAATTCCAACAGGTTTTTGAAATAAAAAATGTACGAAATTTTTTCGGGAAAGTAAAAAAAATCATTTAAATTAAATTCTCACTTTGTATGGAAATATCATAATAGAAAACAACAACACCATCCATCGAGTTGGAAGGAGAAACCGTTGGAAAATTTTATAATGGCGTCTTAATTAACAAAAAAAGGACGAGAGAGAAGCGAATCTCTCATTGTTATTTAGAACTTTTTGAAAAATTATGCGAAATACGATAATACACTGGAGTCGTTTATTATGCGAGTTTTTGTTTACGTGGTGTTCAGAATTCACGCGAGGAGATACTGTTCACTTAGATTTTGTCATTAACGCGTTTAAATAATCACTTTTGTTGCTTTTTACGAGGTTTTCGTAAATTACGGGTTTGTACGTGAATTCTAGGAGCTACTCAGTTGTTTTTAAGGATTTTTTTTTCAGCGCACTCATTCCTGCGTAAAAAGCAACCTCACCCAAGTAACATTACCAAAACCATCCAGCTTTACTAAGTTTTATTTAAGTTTTATGAAAGCCACCAGAAATCAATTCGGTTTTATTATGGCAGCAAGAGATGCCAATAGGTTTCAAATTTTAGTCAGGTATATAAGAACCTAAACAGCTTTTCTACAGCAATCTTAAAACCTTAACTTCTAAAATTTTATCCCCATCAAAGTTTTTATTTTGACTTTGTAAAATCATAAAATGCTGTTTCGAAATACCGTTTTAGGACTCATTCATATTATTTTATAATGATCAAAAGCATTTTAAAACCATTTTGCTTCCAGTAAATGCATTAAACGGCTAATTGGCAATTTGAAAAGCTTCCAAGCGACCAGATAGTTTTATAGTAACCATTGCTAAAACTGTGATTTCTTGCAATCGCCATATTGGAATGAATGAAATAATTGAAATGTGGAAAAAAAAATTAAATTTTAAATGTCATACAATTGAACTGTAGATCTAAGGCAAATTTCGGTATTCGTTCAGATAACCTTATTGAATTCCATCAATTTTCAGAAGTTTCTTGATTAATTTATCGAATATATTTCTTTAAATTTTGTTTTTGATGTTGTAAACTCGCATAATTTCCGAGGTGCATTTATTTTCAGCTCTTATCATGCCAATATTCACCATACAATTAAATGCGCATATGATTTGGAGCATGATATGCTAAACAAAAAAACTCAATTTGTTTTATATATTTTGCTTTCAAACATAATTTTCCGCAACACTTGAGCTTTTTTCTTAGCCATTATTTACTGTCGAATGAATCAGAAGAGCAGAGAATCGAACAAAGCAGAACAACAAAAACCAACCACGATATCGCCGTGAATTTTGACAGCTGTGGCCATTCGGCATTATCTTTCATAATAACATCGTTCACTAGAACATTTTCAAAATCTTTATGCTCTTGGAAAGGTTTTATTAATTTGTTCTCACAACCGTCTAAAGAGTGGGCCACTTTGTACACATTTCGGCTTTAAAGATGCATGGAGGAGGTGTTGTACTAAACACATCTGGTTGGGTCGTTAATCAACGGTTGCGTAAAACACGAATTCAACCCACCGTGCGTTGCTGTTGACGTCTGTTTGCAGCGCGCATAGCACACTTGATCGCCACGTGGAGTGACGGTATGAAAGAAGAAAAATCTAAACAGAAACTTACAGCTGGCAGAAAACAAACATGTATTCTCCAGAAGAGCTGGCGGATATTCATCTCCGTTACGGTTTTGCCAACTGTTTGGCAACGACAGCCCAACAAGAATATGGACGCAGATTTCCAAACCGTCGACTGCCAAACACAAGTATGTAAAAATAATACATGTTTGTAAGATGTTTAGTTTGTAAACATTACGTTGAGACAGCAACCTTCACGTCTACATACCGTCGGTTCCGGAATTGAACGTTATTTTGGACTGCAACTCAAGCCGACCAGCCCCGCCGGTCACTGACGCCGGCCATGGAGGAGAGAATTTTAAGAACTGTGAGAAACGATCCCAAAACCAGTACAAGGCGAGTTGCTGCTCAGTTACCGGTCTCTCACTGGAGCGTTTGGAACATTTTAAACAAAGAGAATATGCATCCGTTTCATACGCTGCAGGTTCAGGAGCTTCTGGAAAGAGATAAACCACTCTGGCTTGAGTTCAGCAGGATTATGACAGCGAAAAGGGATGAGGATGCATTTTTCTCGAAAAGCATCCTTTGGGCGGACGAGTGCACCTTTACCCGTGCAGGATACTTCAACACCCACAATGACCACACGTAGACAATTGAAAACCCAAGAGTGGTCAAAGAAACAAGAACACAGTACCGGTTTTCCGTTAATGTATGGGCCGGTATAATTGACCGACAGCACATTCGTACATTATCGAAGGTTCGCTACAAATGTGCCTAAATGCAACTTATTTAAAGTAGGGACATTATTCAGTTGGAAATTTACCAAGCTTTTCGATGAAGGTAACAGTTTTGTGTTTAATGGCATAGTTTTAGAGTTAGAGCCAATTTCTGGCAAGCATAGACCAAAACAGAAAAAGTTCAATAGCTCAGTGATTTTTGAGATTTGATCATATGCGTAGAACACTTTTTTGTTTCAAATATGATCTTCTATCACCCCTTAAATTATTTGCACTAAGGAACTGAACACCCTGTATAGATTTTGCAGGTTGTTTGGCAGTGTTTCTCTCTTTAATGAAACAGAAGCAACTATCTTGTATCTCTAAATGGCGTCATAAATCGATGTCAAGTGTCAATAAATCGATGTGTGTGTCGCACACACACACACACACATACACACACATACACACACAAACACACACACATACACACCCACATACATACATACAGACATGTGCTCAGCTCGTCGAGCTGAGTCTAATGGTATATGACACTCGGCCCTGCGGGCCTCGGAGAAAAAGTCCAGTTTTCAAGCGATCTTAATACCCTTCTATTGATGTAAGAAGGGTAAAAACCCTTGCTTGTAGTCTAAAGCTTTGAGATTTGAGCTCCAATTCGAAATTGAACTTGAAATTTTCAAACAAATGTAGCTCAAAAACGGCTTGATGACTATTTCAAATTTTTGATATGTTATGTAAAAATGTTTGAATTTTTATATAAAAAAATATAATAATAAACAGTCGTTGTGGTCCAACATTTCAAATATCATAAAAAACGAATATTTTCACCATTTTAGCAAATTTGAGTACAATCAATATTTTAACCAATATTTTTAGTAAAAACAAAAAGTAATAAGCTTTCTTTAAAAAAAAAATATTGAAAAGTAATGATTTTTTAAAAATAAAAAATTTCGAAAAATGTCGATTTTTCTGGAAACTGTATATCGAACATGGTCACCCTAATAAAAAAATAAAAAAATACGGGTCTAATTATTTTCGAAGAACATACCAAGCGATTTTGAGCAAAATCGGACAACTTTTTTTTCAACTCTATTCTTCTCCCGTGGAATCGCTTATAGATTTTGCAGGTTGTTTGGCAGTGTTTCTCTCTTTAATGAAACAGAAGCAACTATCTTGTATCTCTAAATGGCGTCATAAATCAATGTCAAGCCTATGTAAGCCGTTCCCAATCCAAATGTATTCATATTGCAGTATTTCTCAATCTTTACAGAGCTAAAGCCACCATTTCGGATTCCTAAATGAAGTTGGTCTTCGATTTGCGACATCAAGACGCTGTCTGCGTTCCCCTAAATTGTAGGGTATTTGACAGTATCAACCTTTTTCAGATATCAGAAGCCACCATCGTGGATTCCAAAATGGCTTCAGGCATCGATTTGTATTGTCATTCTATGCCATTTCCGATTTGCTGACATCGATTTGCTGAACACAGCAGCAGGAGCTCGAAATATACCACGTTGGAATCAATTAATATAAACATTCTGCGTGAAAGCTAGCGCCAACTACTGAGCCAATCCCGACCTTGTAAGAAGATCATGAGCCCATTGTAGCTCTTGTTCTTCCCTATAAATTTCCTCTAGGCACCATGCGTATATAAGGTTAAAATCACAAGAATATTACAGGTTCAAAAATAAATTTCATCAGCTACGTCCACCTCCATCCCGAATTATGAAATTACCGTAGCTGCGGGCCGCTTACCACTTTCATATATTGATGCCATATTGAAAAGTGTGAAATCAATGTACAAAATTTAATAGCTTTCTTATGTTAAGCTTATATAAAGCACGATTTGTTTAAATACATTAAAGAGTGTACGTGTTTTCAGGGCTGCAAAATGAAGAGTCGACAACTGTGATGGAGCGTGCGTCCCCGCAACATAGCTCTGGTCCTCACTAGTTCCTACCTCATGCTTCCACGGGTCAAGAGATGACAAAAACCGCCAGCTAAGAGTAGCGTACTTAGCTGGTAGTGCAGCCTGGGCACTGTTTTCCTTCTGACTTCAGCTAGATTGAGGAGGTGCGTGCCGAGCGTCTGTCCACCAAGGAGGTCTATCCACTAGCGGCTGAGTAAGAAACGCTGTATCTCGTCAGCTATACCTTAGGAGGCAGTCCCAACAACGCATTGCATTTCTGTATCTTAAGAAAATTACATTTGAATCTGGGATGGTTTTAGAAGAAAAACTTCAATAACGATTTATTGGTTCAAGCTAGCGGCATAGTTAATATATCAAAATACGCGCCTTTATAACTTCTACAACTCGTCTAAAATTTTACGATGGAAATTGAAATTAAAACGTAGGGACAGAATTTTTTTTTATGGTACACCCTAAGTTGAATTTTGTTTAGACGAGTTGTAGAACTTATAAAGGTGCGTATTTTGATGTATCAACTTTGCCGCTAGCGTGAACCAAAAAATAGTTAATGAAGTTTTTCTTCTAAAACCAACCCAGATTCAAATGTAATTTTCTCAAGTTACATAAATACAATATCTCTAGTTTTCACATATGTTTAACAATATAAGTTGCCCTTTCAAATGATGTCTTTTATTTTTTTTTTTTTTGCCCCAATCATAAAAATAAACATTTGAAAAGGGCGTATTATTTTTAGAAAAACTTCAATAACTTTTGACTAGTTGAAGCTAGCGGCTAAATTTTTATACTAAAGTAGGCGTCTTTGAAAGTTCTAAAACTCGTCGTAATACAAGTGAACGGTGGGAATTGAAATAAAAAAGTAAGGGCAAAAAAATTACATTTTTTTATGCTACACCCTAAGTTGATGAGGAAAAATTGCTCTTAATCGGTCAATTTTCAAACTACAAAACATTTATATATGAAAATTCCATGAAATTGTTTGCGCTACAACTTTGCCTAAGAATGTAAACATCTCTTCCTGCAAATAAAAAAGTTAGTTTATGTATTTCCGTGAAAATGGGGACCACCCTAATTTTAATCAACATAAAGAAATGGGCCATAGTGATACAAACCATGTTGTAGAACATCACTTTGCTGTAAAGTTTCAAGTTTAGGCGCTGGGAGCATGTTTCCTCGTAAATTCGTGATCTGGACCATAGTGCATTGTAGGCAGCTCGACCCCGGTAAGCCTGCATGCTGAAATCTTACCCTACCACGAAAAATGTAAGTATTCTTTAAACGGTATATAGTTTTGGATTATCCATGGAATTCCCGAGTATTGTATGAAACTTTTATTTATTTTCCTTCACGGCAATGATAATGCAAGTCCATCTACAATTGCAGCAGAACTACAACCGAAATACATGCAGACGGTACACATGTTATTCTCATTTTATATTATAACATCCCTTCACAATATTTTTATGCTATTTTCAGCTTCGCATTTATCCATCGTCGTAAGTTTTGGTCAACTCCCCATTGAGCGAGATAAGGCGCTTTAACCTTGGCAATTATTGCCAGGCTTTTGGTTCAAATGCCAAAAGTTCATCCACAGGAAAAAGGAGCATAAACTAATCTTTCTAGCATCTATGCTCCCAACGAAAAAGCACAAATTATCACACTGTTTAACTCTACATGGAAGCGTTTGGTACGGGAGGAGTCCACGCTTTCTTCCTTCCCTTGATTCAAAGTAGTAGAGCGATTTTAGATCTTTCTGGAATCGCTCTATTTCGTGAAATCCTCTCTGCAGCACATACTACGCAGTTGGCCTGGCCGATGACAAGAAAAATGTTGTATTCAAGAAACCATCAGTTTCCAGGATGCCTTAAAGAATTTGCTGCTTTATTGTGAGATAAGATTAGAATAAAGAGTGCACGTGTTTTCAAGGCGCCTCCGTTTCTTTAGCTCAATTTTAACCCAACTGGGTGAATTGAACTGAAGGTGAAAGGTTTTAAAGAAGGGGAACTTGAAATTGAGCACACGTACCCACTAGTTGACGTTAAATATTGACCAACGTGTTTTTGCACATTTGTTTGAGGATTTGTTGAGCGACACAGGTTTCCAAATCCAAAGGTCAGATACCGTGTTACGTCGGTACCCTGATTTTTTGTTCATGAATCTGGACACTTTTCAAACCACAAACTATCATGCAGTTGTGAGCTTGTAAATTTGTCATAATAGCAAATTAGCGATAAATTTGATAGGGTTGATTCATCGACTAAGTTCATCAGATATAGCTCGAATGAGCTTCAGCGTATTAAACAACTGAGTGTTGTAGTCGTTTATTCATGGAATGTTTTCACTACTCTCATTCGATGCTCATTTCAGCCAATGGTGCCCAGCACATAGTTGTAGTCAACCATCGACAACCCGAAACAATCTTATCATAGAAATGGTGGACAAAACAGTTTTGAATGTAGTTTCATCAACAAAGCCGGGAGGAGCGCTATACGGCTGGAATAGAACTGAAATTGTTACTTGGGCAGTGTAAACGTGTAGGTTCACGTATACATTGAAACGTTTGTATTGGTGATATCTCGCAGCGAGATGTAAATAGGAGTGAAGTTCATTGGAGAATGAGTGTATTAGTTTTTGTATTCTATGTTGATCTGACAGGTGTATAATAACATTTTTGTTTATATTAGTATCGTTCACTTTTTATATTAATATTGCATCAGGCAAGTGAAAACGAACATATTACTAGAAATTTAGAAGAAACTAATAATGTTGCAATTTCAATTTCAATTAGTATTAAGGAGTGTATCGAAAAGTAGTTATAAACATTCGATGCGTTATTACGCATAAACTACTGTATATATTTTTAGCGTGTAAGCGCCATTTGCTTTGTTTACATGTCAAAAATGATAATTCGGTTCATTCATTTCCGTTGATAAAGTTGTATTCAAAATGTCGCGAATTGAATTTGAGACTAAAAAGAAAATTCTGCACACTTGGTGCACCGAAAAGGGTGTTACTTACAACCAGATTGCGAAAAGAGTAAATGTTCACCCGGCAAGTGTAAAACGCATCATCGAAAAGTTTGGTAAGGAGTGCTCCCTCAAGGATTTACCAAGAAGTGGCCGGAAACCCGGCTCCAGCAACCCCGATTTGGACCAAAAAGTTGTGGATTATATTCAACGGAACAAATCTGCCTCTACTCACGATCTAGCCAAGTAGTTCAGGACCAGCATCGGAATGATTCAACGAATCAAGCGCAGGAATGACTTGAAGACGTACAAAAAGCAGAAAGTGCCCAAACAAACTCCGGAACAAAAGTCTCGTGCCAAAACCAGGGCTCGAAAGCTGTACAGCTGCATTTTGGACAATGTCGACCAGTGCATTTTGATGGATGACGAAACATACGTTAAAGAAGATTCAAGAACGCTACCGGGGCCGCAGTTTTATACTAAATCTGTTGGGGAACGTGTGCCAACCGCAGATACGACTGTTGCGATGGAGAAATTCGGTCAGAAGGTGCTCATTTGGCAAGCTATTTGCACATGTGGCTTGCGTTCTTCAATTTTCTATACAAAAGGAACTATAAATGCTGAGATTTATCAAAAGGAATGTTTGAAGAACAGGTTGCTACCATTGTATAGAAAGCACCAGTCCCCTCCTCTCTTCTGGCCAGATTTGGCATCGGCACATTACGCCAAATCCACTCTACAGTGGCTGACGGAGAATAACATCAAGTTCGTAGAAAAAGACATCAACCCACCAAACTGTCCCCAGTTGCGACCGATCGAACGCTATTGGGCAATAGTCAAGCGTATATTTAAGAAGGATGGTACAGTGTCCCAAAACATGACCGATTTTAAGAAAAATTGGGCAGCGGCATCCAGGAAGTGCACAAAGGTCACTGTGCAGAATTTGATGGCAGGTGTCAAATCAAAGGTACGGGCATTCTACAGAAATGAACATGATGACTAGTTTTTCCGTTTGGATCTTTTGTAAACATGTTAAGCTATAATAAACTGAAATAGTATGTTAATTTTAACCATGTTTTCATGCCTATTTTATTATTTGGAAGTTTATAACTACTTTTCGATACACTCCTTATTGTGCAATGCCTCCTACTAGACGAAGTAATATTGGTCGCTGCAGCCGCACGACTGTTAGCGCAGCAAAATCTTGAATGAGACGTTCTGCATGCAACTCAAAATGACTTGGATCGACAACGAATGGCACAGGCTTGACCGATGTTGGATGAAGAAGAGAGAGCAGGTCGCAATACAAGCGATAGAAAGAAGCGTAATCGGGAAGCATCAGAAAGATCTGGTGACAATCGTACCCAAAATGACATCACTAAACGACTACGACAGCAAACCTACATTCTGCAAAATCTTCAACGTGCATTTCAATATGATCCTTTGATTAATTTCAGTGCGGATATATCAATCGCCATTGAATCAATGAGTGAAGTTTGTTCTCATTGTTATGCATTGTAGCTCCCAAATGAAACACCAAATGAATTGTGTTGTGCAAGTGGCAAAGTTAAAGTAACGCCACTAAATCCACCACCAGAGCGTTTGCGCTCATTGGTGTCTGGATCAGAAAGTGATTCTAAACATATTCTGCAGAACATCCAGAGTTATAATGGTTGTTTTCAAATGACTTCGTTTGGGGCAACGAACATAATAAGAGAACAGTTCATGCCAACACCTATGGTAATATCTATAATGTTCAAAAAGTTTTCTTGGACAATAAACCTTACCTTACAGCAACACATTTTGATTAAATCATCACACAACAGTAAGAAATTAACTCTAAATAAATGGAATTCAAACTTATTGCAAATAAACTTTTACATATATAACTCCTCCAATTTTCCATTTAGTAATTTAATTATGGGCAGGACAACGTCTGCCGGGCCAGCTAGTACGTATATAAATTCATAAATTCATAATAAAATAGCATCCCGCCACTAATGCCACCTAAATGGTATAGTGTCTCTAAAAAATAATAATATTGATAATAATAAAAAATCGAAAAAATTCCACTTCACCCACAATTCTATAAATATTTGTCACTAGGGGCTAACTGACAAACGAAAACAATGGTTTCTTCCGTAAATTTCTCGTGACACAAAGGTTATCCATGTAAGCCTCTAATTCTGTTATGGTTTCAGTTGAAAACCGAATTTCTCGACTAGCGACAATCGATGTTACTCTCGTTCTGTACATTATACCTAATGTCGGAAGTAGTGCGCTGTATGGCGCATCAGATGCGCCGTACAACGCACTACTTCCGACATTAGGTATAACGTACAGAACGAGAGTAAAGTCCGATTGTCGCTAGTCGAGAAATTCGGTTTTCAACTGAAACCATAATATTAGATAGGTGAACACTTCCTCTTCGAAATGACCGTGGTGGATTGGTTAGGCGAGTTTTCAATGACAAGCAATTTACGGAAGCAGCCATAGTTTACGTTTGTCAATTAGGCCCTAATGAAAAATCTTGGTCGAATTGTGGACGACCCGGACACTTTTTGATGCACTTCGGATGTTAAAACAAAAGAGTTTTTCCCCAAGAAGCTGCTGCTCACCCGATCCAGTTTGGAACAGGATCAAAAACTAATTTTCTATTAAATTTGCGCAAGTCGTCCAAGCTTCTAAAGTATATAACACCGGTAACGTAATATGTAATATGCACGGAAAATAATAATTATCGAAAATGTATTGCAATGCATAAAACATATTGATTAAATGCTTACTTTTTATGCATGGAAGTGATTTAAAAGGAATAAAGCGTAGAAAAGAATATATAATATGCTTTTCAGCATTTTCGATACTCTCCGTGTAGAAGAGTGAACCTACACGCAAAAAAAAGTCGCAGTAGAAACTACCATTTCGAGGGTTAAATTAAGCGCAATCACCAACAATTTTCAGCTGACTATAAATGCGTTTGAATTTACTATGCTTGCGATTAGATCTACCATGGTGTGGTTGATATTAATATGAGGTCTGTCAAATATACCAGAAACGTTGAAGGTTTTGCTATAAACGTAGTAAATTTGACTGAAATTACATGGTAGTTTTAAAGATAGGCATAGTCGGTTGAAATGGTAGTTTTTACTACAAGATTTTTTCCTGTGTAGGATCCCTTAATTGTCAAATCTTCTTTATCTAATTAATTTTGAATGTAGGAGTTGACGGAAATAAGTATGAGATACGCATTGGGTAGAAAAGAAAGATGGAAACTCTCTTCTCTCCTAAATTCAATTTGATTTTGTGGAATGCTTACTTCCCGTAGGAATCTTTTCCCCAAAATCACGTGAATTTTGAAGAGTGAACCTGATTTCCAGTGATCTTGATGTATTAAATTTAGTTGAATGATTACTTCCCGTAGGAATCTTTCCCGCAAAATAACGTGAATTTTGATGGGTGAACCTGATTATTCGAGATCGACTTCATCTCAAACCGGTAACACTTAATAAAAAACTCTTCCGGGATAGGACATCTATCTGTTTAGATTTCTTGTGAATCTTGACTGAAAAACAGAGGGACCACTCTTTTCTTTAAAATTCAGTTTGATTTAGTGGAATGATTACTTCCCGAGGGAATCTTTTCCACTAAATCACTTGAAATTGAAAGAGTGAGCCTGGGACTCAATGATCTACGTTCCAATCCAGCCAATCTGAACAGCATAGCGGATTTAAATAATATATATTCTATGTAATACGCTGTGCGATAGTTGATGGAATAGTTGCTGTTCGCGCCGTCGCGGAAAGTTATTTCGGACACTTTACAAAAACTCTGATTTAGTTTCACCTTTATTTCGCGAACACTGACTCATTTATTAACAACACGGTGTTTACTCCGCGACGATTTATTCAGACTGAATTCTATTTCTTTATTCCTACTCTATGTGGTACAAACAACAGCTGATTTGATCGTTAGCGATCGGACGAACAGTGGATGTGTAAACAAGCAAGAGAGAGAATCTCTCTTGCAGCCAACCCCCGAGCATCTTGACAGATGAGCTTAGTTTCACCCTTGCAGCTGGTGGAGTGTAGGAATGCCCATGCCAAGCTAAATTGTCGATACACAATATTTATCTCGCTCTTACATAAGCCGGCCGCCATGAAATATTATTTCATCTAGCCTATCCTACTCTCGCGTTCACTTCAACTACAGACATAAAATTTTCTATTCTGCTGCTGCGATTGTTCTTCGGTTTTGTTTACTGACCCAAATTTCGTTTCACTGCTGGGTTGGCGACGAAGATGACCTTGGCCTACATTTGGATCAGCTGTTGTGCTCTGCTGTTGTATTCTGCTGCTGTGTATGATGTGTAGATGGTTGTGGGGTTTACGCTTGATGCTGTTGTTACGTCAAAACAGTTATTATTTTGATGCTACTGTAGGTGCTGGGACTAATGTTGAATTGCCGAAAGATCAGCTGTGCGGCTCCAATTATTGCAGGCGCAACTTCAGTTGCTGGAACAGCATATCGTACATGCCGGTTGGCCTCGATGATTTATTGCTGGTGAGTAGTAGCTGACGATTGTATGGTTCGATGTCTGGCTGTTGGATACTTGCAGGTTTCGATAGTTCTCGATGGTGGTGCATTGCAATGTCGCTGGAAGAGATGAGAGGGTGCTTTTTAACGTAGAACTACGTTTCTCTTTTCTGTACCGGGTGCCGTTTCAAAATTTTGAAAAATGAGAGCGTTACGCAAAAGTGAAAGGTTTTTGAACGCTTATAACTCTCGTTCGACTAAACAGAATGACTTCATTTTTTTTTTAATATAAAATATTGTTTATTTAGTTTTGTACATAAATAACATATCAAATAAATCAAAATTAATTTTCTAGACTTAACACAAAGTCTAATTCCCCTACATCGATTCTATTATTAACATTACAATTAACATAGTTGATGTATTTTATTATCGTTTTTAGAATAACATTTTTATTGGCTGTTGTCATGTTAGCCAGAATTGGCCTTACAACTTCGTCGAAAGAAAGTCTCTGCCATCCGCTGAGTGTCGTTGTCAATCTCCGCTGAATGTATGTCCATGCATCAGCTACTCGAGGGCACTCGCTGAACCTGTGTTGCAAAGTCTCGATGGTGGGCACCCGACAGTGCTGACAATTGGGGTCATTTGCACGACCAATGATGTACAACAAGCTGCGATGTTCCGTCTTTTCGTTCACAAAAAGGTAGAGATCACTGCGTTGTTGTGACGATAGTCGTTTCATCGAAATGTTGATCCAGATTTTCTTCCAGTTTTGGCCCGGATGATTCCTTTCTACTCTTGGCAGGTCCGTTTGATCCAAGTAGAGACGGTGTATTTGATCGCTGGAGGGGTTTTGTTGGATGTGGTGAGGAAATAAGGGAATTTGCTGAGAAAGGAGTTTGAGACAAGGAAGATTGATGGGGGGAGGATTATTTTGAACGAGAAGGGAATGATAAAAGGGAAGGGAATCGATCTCTTGCAGGTGACGGTTGATGAGAAGCGCTTTACTCTTGATCGCCGGTAATTGTAGCTTAAGTCCGCCTTGCTCTCTGCTACGCGCCAACTGCTGCATTGGTATTCGGGCAGGCAGCCCTCGAAACAGGAACGCGCCCATCATCGAAGTTAATTTTGCCGTGTGAGCACATTGCGGTGGGATCACAGACGAAAGGTACCATATCTTCGCTGTGATGAAGGTGTTCAGCAGTACTACCTTCTGCTGCAGGTTGAGTGAACGCATGCTATGCAACCAAATAAGTTCCGAGTTCCTTGATACCAAAGCATCCCAGTTTAACTTCACCATCAGCCGCACTGAGTTGGTGAAAATAACACACAACACCTTCACGTTCTCCTTTGTCTGCAGATTCGGTACCGTCAGAGGTTCTCCATTGATGAAACCTACGTCAACTGCCACTGTTTTCTGCCGATTTAGTTTCGCCCCAGCCACGCTTCCAAAATAATCGAACAGCTGGAAGATCCGTTCGATCGTTTGTGTTGATGTAACAATCACAGTAACATCATCAGCATACGCAGAGCTCTTCCCCACACACACGTTCCATTCGTATAAGCAGGGGATGTAAATAGAGAACGAAGAGCAACATCGACAAAGGGTCTCCCTGACGAACCGACCTCTCTATGCGGAAGCGCTCAGAGAGATGCCCATTTCCCATCACACGTGATGATGAGGAATCAGCTATCCGCGCAAGCCAACCGACGAAGTTTGAGTTGATACCCAGTGACAGTAGAGTACGATGCAGGAACTCATGCGAGACCCGATCGAATGCTTGAGCAAGGTCAAAAGAGATTAATTTTGCCTTCTCTTTTCTCGCAATCAGCTGTGCCAAGCGATCCTTGAGCGACAGTGTTGCTTGAAATATAGATTTATCGGTGTTGCAACATTTTTGCGCGTCGCTCAGAACGCAATGGTTTCGTAGCACGGGTTCTAGACGGGCCTTCATCACACGGGAAAGGATTTTGTAGTCTACGTTGAGCAGGCTGATCGGTCGGTATGCACTTGCTGTTCCATCTCCTCCTCTCTTCTTGACAAGCACGATTGTGCCATCGGAGAATTCCGGAGGGAGCTCATTCGTCATGGCTTCATTCATAACGAAATATAGCTCCCTGTAAATGACGTCGAACGTTCGTAGGTAAAACTCCACCGGCAGACCGTCAGTATCCGGTTATTTTCTCTTCTGCGACGTTCGGATGGCATTTTTCAATTCGTCGATGGTGATCTCATGCATTATAGCTGCGTTGGCTTCGTCGTTCTCGGGAATGGCTCTCTCACAATCAAAACGCTCTTCCCCAATCTGTCTCGTTTCCTCTGCTGCGTACAGGTCCCTGTAGTAGCGGAACATATGCTGCTCGATCGCAGCAGAACCTTGAATTTGTTCACCTCGCTCATTTTGCAGGCTTGTTATCGGTGTTTTTTTCCGCCGCCGGTCTCCCAGCTGGAAAGTTGATAGGCTCTCCCCTGCTACAAACGTCTCATTGATGCGGACGAAGTTTTGCGCAAACTGCCGTTGCAATGTGAGCATTTGTGCTTTCACGCGATTGATGGTCACCAGCATGGCGGGATTGTGGAAGTAGTCATCATACGCGAGACGCAGTTGATCATAGAGACGTTGATGATTTGCGTTAAAGAGTCTAAAGGCTTCACTCGACTTCCAACGGAAAAAAGACTTTATTTTTGGTTTTGCGCATGAAATCCACCACGCCATCCAGATGGGAAAATTTCTCCGCTGGCGTGTCCAATACTGCCATCGAAGCTTAAATTCTTCAATGTTGTCGGCAGTTAAGAGATGAGGACGGAGGGGCCAGAAACCGCGTCCTTGCTCGCCGCCAAGGTGGGGAAGGCAAATTCGCACTGTTAGGGCCTTGTGGTCTGTAAAAGAGCATACATGCGTGGCAGCACTCTGTAGATGCTCGCAAAGCCCAGCGCTTACATATATGCGGTCGAGCCTGGATGCCGCATTGTGGGTGACGTAAGTAGGTGCGGGGGTTCTGGGGTACAGCTTTACCCAAACGTCGTGAAGTTGCAACTGCTGTACGGCTGCTTGTAGCGCCGGACTTGTGTTGGCACTCGTGGAGTCGCTCGGATGGAGCACACAGTTGAAATCACCGGCGAGGATGACGTGTTGCGTGTTGTTGCGAAGGTAGTAAGCGATCGTGCCGTTTAAAAATCGCTCTCTCTCTCCACACGAAAGGCTGTCCCCGAAGGAGCGTAAATATTACACAGCGTTGTGTTTTGCACTCTCACAGCGATAAGTCGGCCATCCAGACTCCGCTCCAGGTGCGAGAACTGTATGTGATCTTTAAGTGCGATTGCCGTTCCCCTTCTTGCTTGATCTACATTACAGACAACGTTGTAGCCAGGGAGTGAGAGCTGCTCGTTCTCAACCTCCTGCAGGAACACGATGTCGAGATCTAGTGTCCGTAGACATGTTCGAAGGGCGTCAATTTTCGTTGCGTTCGTGATGTTGTTGATGTTGATGGATGCGAGATTGTAGCTAGCGAAGTCATCCATTATGACGATTGCATACCACCATCTCGTTCGTCATAGTCCTCTTCCACGCGAGGCTTCTTGCTTGATGCTCGTGTGCGGTGTTGCCTTCTGTTGGTATTTGAGCCGACAGACGAATCTGTATCGGTACCATCGGATTTGCCACTAGCAGTTTTACGAACCACTCCGCTGCTAGCAGGGGGTTGATGACCTGTAGAAGGGGTCAACAACCCGCTGTCCGGTACCGGCGCCGAGGTAGAGGCTAACGTGGGGAAGTTTTGTTCGGTCATGGCTGGCGGTGCTAACAGCTGTTGCCGGTGGGGGATTTGTTTCGGTGGTGGCATTTTATCCGATTTAGCCGAGTTCGCAGCGGACAGAGCCGGCGTGGCATTTTCCGGTGTTTGTTTTGTTTGGCTCAGACCTGAAGCGGTTTGGATTGTGTTTATTGCGTTCGGACTTTTTTCGATTTCCGTCGTTTTTTGCGACGGAGATTGCTTTGCTGTATCGGCATACGACTTTTGTACGAGCAGCTTTTTGTTTTGAGCGCACGTCGCACCGATGTGAATGTATTCGCGGCAGTGACGGCATGTTTGCAGTTACCCGTAATACGATACGTTCGTCACTTCGCCGTCGATGGTGACCCACGACTCGATGTTCCGTTTCACCGACATCTTCGCGATACGAACGCCGGTCGAAATGCCGGGGAAATCGATCTCGGCTCCGCATCGTTGTTCTCGCACTGAGAGGACATCGCCATACCGTGCGAGGAAATCGATAATTTTCTGGTCCGACACATCGGAAAGGTCGGTCAGCCCCACTTCCACTGCTCCATCCTCCAGCGTGATCCTGAGAGGGTATTTTTTCCCGTCCACAGAAATTTCGTGCTTGCTGTCGTGATCTTCGCACACTCGTTGCGCCAACGCTTGGTCCACAACTTTCACGAACGAAACACCGAGAGCTCTGCTGTTCTGAATCTCTAGCACTTCACCTTGCTTCACACCGAGAACGGTCGCACAGAATTTGTGGACTTTGGCAAGGTCCGGTTTTTTGGCACTTTCGAAAAGTCTATTCTTAAAGTGTTTTCACGACGGCCCATCGCGGAGTCGTTTGGACGCGTAGCGACACGGAAAAACGGCTCGGCGATGAGCAGGATTCGAGAAAGACACAGTAGTCACTGGTAAATAGCGTGATTTTGACTTCCACGGAACGATAGCAAACGCGTCTGTTCAGCTCGGAAGTTGAGCACTCACTTGCTTCATTCGTACACCATTTGATCAAAAAGACTCACAAATTTTTCGCATTGAAATTTGAAAGAAGTTCAATTAGTATAATTAGTTCAATTTTTCATTTGAAAATGACCTTCTTTTGCTCCCATACAATTTTGCATATCAACAGGTTGAAAAAGGTGTTTTCTCTAGCAAGGTCATAGGAAACGAGTAACAAATGTCTTCTTCTTCTTCAAAATAACTTTTCCCGTACCACACAAATTTCTGAACGCACAAAGCTATTGGTCGAAAATAACATCATATTTGCGCTTCGCTCTGATCGGTTCATACTGCCACAGTAGCCTTGCCAGCAATTATGGAACAGGTGATAACGACCGAACACCAATAATCAGTTCACGCTGTGCATCCGTATGCGACAGACGTGTTTTGTGAGAACGTTTTAGAAAACGCCGCCCGTGAAAACAAGAAGACCAGGTTCATCCCACGTCACCTGCAGCTGGCCATCCGCAGCAACGAGGAGCTGAACGAAGAAAGAAAGCCCAAGTGGAATCGAAAACATTTCTCCCCCGTCAGCTAAATCCGTCCTTATCAGGACGACCAAATCAGTTACCAACTAAAGAGTTGGGTTGAATTTTTCTATTGTGCTGTTGTTAATTCAATTACCGCATCACGGCTGACTATGGCAATCATTAAACGTCACGTCCCCGGTTATACCACAGAGACGTTGAACAACAAACGACCGAAAATCTAAAAGGGATAATTCGATCCGAACTGCAACGAATCAGTGACCATGTGGTGGAGTTCGCCATTGATCCTAGTTATGCGTACCTGATTAGTTGCTGTTGGTGGGAAGCAAATTAGGCATATTTCTGTTGAGAAAATCATCCGTCTAGCGTGCACTAATTCAAACTAATTATTGTGGCGCAATAACAGAAGTTCGTCCCCTTTGGTGCAATTTGTATCACATTGCCTTCGTTGGTACCGCCTTCTTTTGTGCAATAGCATTCGACGCCATGGCATACCAGCTCTTAGCTGAAATTTTGACTCAGTCTTACATCAGTCGTGGTGCTGTGCAGAGGCTATTGCAACACAGTTTGCGGCAGCAAGCACCCTGGATGGTGCACTAGCGAACAGTCGTTGCCCACACTACCTCTTCACTTTACTCAATTTTTGAGTACAATTGTATGCTATCTCTTTTTCTCTCGCGGATATATTACTCAATTTTCGTTAAACAGTGGATCAACTCAATTTGTGGTTAGATCCACTTTTTACGAAAATTGAGTAACACTTCCGTGAGAGAAAAATAGATAGCATACAATTGTACTCAAAAATTGAGTAAAGTGAAGCGGTAGTGCATAGAGCCGTTGGCACAGTTGGCTGTTGGTGCCGATGCTCCTGTCAACCTCGCTAAGAGAGACATGGCTGCTGAAGCCTACGAGTTGGCGTGAAAAAGCCGTCCGTGACGAGACAAACAACCCTAGAGGAATCGCAAACTATTTTTCCCTCGTCAATTTAATCCGTCCTTTTCAGGACGACAAAATCACTTCATTAACTAAGGAGTTTGTTTGGTTGAATTTTTCTTTTGTCTGTTTGTAGTTCAATTACGCCGCGTCCCGGAGTATATCACAAAGACCGTTGAACAACTATCGAACGAAATTTTAAAAGGGATAATTCGAGCCGAATTGCGACACGTCAGGGACCGACTAGACTATGTGGTTGAGTTCGTTTTAATTCCTAGTTGTGCATACCGGATTAGTTGCTGGCAGTGGCTAGCAAATTAGGAACATTTCTGTTAAGAAAATCATCCGTCTAGCGTGCACTAATTAAAACTAATTATTGTGGCGCAATAACTGAAGTTCGTCCCCTTTGATGCACTTAGTATCACATTGACTTCGTTGTATGAAAATTTGATTCAGTCTTACGGTAGAGTAGTGCTGTGCAGAGCAAAATATGCTGTAGCGACGCAGTAGGCGTGCGACCACACTGGTGAGCATTCGTTATCCAGAAAAATTGGTGCAGTTGGCTGTTTGGGCCGATGCTCCCGTCAACATCGCTGCGAGAAATAAGGCTGTTAAAACCTACGAGTTGATGGGAAAAGCCGCCCGAGACAACAACGGTACAAGAATCATTCCACGTCACCTGCAGATGGCCACCCGCACCGACGAGGAGCTGAACCAAGAAAACCCAAGTTCAATCGCGAACAATGTTTCTTTCCCGTCAACTATATCCGTCCTTTTCAGAACGACCAAATCAGCTTGCTTATTAAAGAGTTTGTTTGGTTGAAGATTTCTCTTGTGCTGTTGAAAATTTCAATCATTCGATAGGAATCAAATAATTTTGAGAAAGTGAAATGTCGCAGCATATGGCTGCAAGTATGTGGTTCCATAGTTATCTTCTACGCGTTAAAGATTGTGGCCCTCTCAACCATCGTAGAAAATACAACCAGGGTCGTATCATTATTGAAACCAAACGGTCCTTAATTAACACTTTAGATAGCATTTGGTGGCCCTAAAAAGGATCGAGAATTTTCTTACATATTTACTTCCCAATGCTGATCTATCGTTCAATTAGCATTATTTCGACCTAGAGAGAGCTAATAGAATATGCTGAACATTGATTTCCACATCACATGCTTCACACTTATCCGCTACTTTTGTTTTAAACAAGTAACTCTTTGTTAGTCTTGTGTGCCACCGCGTTAATGCTCGTTGTTCTGTTCTCTTAACTCTATCATTCCATTTTTCTACCTGTTTTTTAATACATGCGAGTTGCGTATGGTGTTCGTTTATCCAGTTGCTTTCATGTTTTCTCCAGATCTCTGCTGCTGCCCACTTGCAAATATCCCTTCCTGGAATGTTTCGCTCACGTAATCGTGCTGATCTACCTCTTCCGGCTGCTTCATCAGCAGCTTCATTACCACTTATTCCACTATGACCTGGTACCCAACAGTAGACGATGTTTTTATTTCTGGAATTCAACTCGATTTCTTGCACGCACGAGTTCCGACACTTTCCACTCTCCAACGCTGACACACAGCTAGCTGAATCTGTGAAAATTACCGTTGGTTTCTTTGAAGCGTAGCGAGCAGCTGTCGCAATGGCTAATGCTTCCGTTGAGAAAATGCTGTATTGTAACGGTAGCTTTCTTTCGATGGGCAATCCAGACCAGATGACACCAAAACCTACTCCAGAGTCATCCTTTGATCCGTCTGTATACATTTTTTCAAACTTGCTGAATTTTTCTCCCATCAGTTTTGCTACGATCACGCGTGCTTTAGTTGGATCTTGTCCAACTCTATATTGTTTTTCAACAGTCCAATCTACTTTTGGCGTTTTACGATTCCAAGGTCTACAACCAAGACAGTGTAATTTCCGTACCTTTGGGAGTTCCATTCCGGTTAATACCTTCTGGGCATCGTTTGTAATTTTTCGAAGAGCTGCTTTATCCGTACCTTTTTCTTCGATACGGCAGAGGCTTTTCACCATTCCTAGAGCCACCCTTTCTTTCCATGGAAGTACACCGCATTCTACTGCCATGGCTGCCGATGGGGATGTTCTGAATGCACCGGAAGTGATTCTTAGGAGTTGATTGTAAATCGGTTGGTATGGTTTAATACATGTAATACCGAAGAGTTCGATGCCATATAGTAATTTGGATATACAAATAGCGTTCGCAATTCGTAGGAGTACTTCTCTATTCCCATGTCCTGATATTGCTCGAATGAAATTGATTCTACCTCTGATTGCTTCTTTTGTTTTTCTGAAGTGCATATTGAAACTACCACGTCTATTTACCCATATGCCAAGAATTTTTGCTGATGAAACATCTGGTATTTTTTTGCCGTTGACTTTGATCTCGAATCGATTTTTTTTTCAGTCGGGAATGTTTTCTTCGGCATATATGTAGAAGCATTGATTTGCTGACAGAGAGCTCGAAGCGAATGTTCTTTGCCCATTCATAGACAGCCCCGATGGCGCATTTAAGCCTTCTTCTGGCATAAAATGCTTGTTTTCCCGTGGCAATAAGTAAAATATCATCTGCGTATAGTAAGGCCGTTACGCCATTTGGGATGCCTTCGAATATCGAGTCCATTGCCAAAATAAACAGAGTAACCGATAGCACCGATCCTTGCGGTACTCCAGTTTTCTGATCTCTAGGTGTTGATATCTTTCCTCCGAAACTAACTTGAAATGTCCGATCTTCAAGAAACCCTTCGATGCACCTATACATATTCGTACCTACATTCAAATCTTTCATCCTTTTTAAAATATGTGGCCGCCATGTTCTATCATAAGCTTTCTTCAAGTCTAAAAGGGCCAATTCACAATGATGGTGATTGTTGTTTGCTTGCGTTAGTATTTCATTCAATTCGGCAAAATAGGAAGATGTTCCTCGTCCTGCACGGAACGCGTGTTGCCCAGGATTAATTAGATTATTTTGCTCCAAGTACGTAACTAACCGATGATTAACCTGTCGCTCATATATTTTACCAATACAGCTTAATAAGGTGATTGGGCGGTATTCATTGAATCCTAGAGGGTTTGAGCTGTTTAGTGGAATACTTGTAACTATAAATTAGAAGAAAAATTAGTAATCTCCATTTAATTCCAACTACATTTGCTTATCTTCGACAGATACGCGTATTTCGTCTACAATGTGCAGACTTCTTCAGTGTCTCGTACTAATAGGTATTCATTGGCAAACTGACGAGTTTCATCGTGTTTCGGTATTGCAATAACTATTCCCTCTTTTCAACATCTGGGGAACTGACCCTCGAGCCAAACCTGGTTGAATGAATTTAACATCGCTAATTTACTAGATAGAGGCAACCAGTGTTGGTGACTGCCGAAAAAATCAGTGAAAATTATTTATTCTTATCCGTGCTTGAAACAACCGTATCGATGATTGTATTGGTAAAGGCATCATACGCAGGAACTCAGAGAGTGAACAAGATTATACGTTTTGTAGATTACTTCATTCCACCACGCAAGTCGAATGGACAACAGCTATGCCTACTTGTGATTCACTCTTCGTTGATTGAGTGGCTATGGAAATACGACCCAGTAGGATCGCCAGATGATAATGTTCGGAGACGAGAGATGATAGCATTCATTTGAACAGAATCTTTCATTTTCTTTTGGTTCGAATGACAGTGTTGGAAGTTTTGTTAAGTATGTACCGTCTGGGAAAAATCGATCTACTCGATTGATTTTTTTTAATTTTCTTGTCACAGGTAGCCGATAAGTTATGACAATTTTTCAGGACTATTGACACAATATGTTATGAAAACCTTATGAATTTTATATCACATAACATGTAAGACGAACCGTTATCGAGATTTCAGTTGAAATGGGTATAGGGGTTAATTATAGAAGTCCAGTCGAGCAACTCGACTCGACACTTGTCACTGTCGAGTCGAGTAAAATTGCACATTACAGAAACCGATTGAAACTGATCGAGTCGATAACGGAGGTCAATTGTTAACTTTAATGTTGAAACTTTTCCAAATGTCTTTGAAATATTACATCATGTAGTAATTTGGGACTTTCATCAATTTAGCTGCCATTTTTGAGAGCTGAAGAACAGGTATTGACATTTGTGTTGTTTTTGTTTTTGTTTTTGTTTTGTGAATTTCTCTAATGTTTTTGTTAATCAGAAAAACTCATTGGGGGGCTGTGCCAATGTTGCGATTTGAAATACCTTGCAGGGAAGTTATCAATTAATATGTGGACAAGTGACAATATACATATATCAAAAATGATACAGAAGAGGGGTTATTATCTAGTCATCACCAATTTATACGTGATGATACTGAAGCTATTGACAGTACTACATAATTCTTTAAACATTTAACATTAAAGGTTGCTGTATAGATATGCGTTGATCGGTCTCACTTAAACGATTTTATCTCGAAGTTCTCTGACCTTCTGGTATACTGAGTAGGGAATTTTTCAGAATCGAGGATTTTTTTTTAATTTTTGGAGGATTCTTTGAACTTTGGAAGAATTCTCAAAACTTTTGTGATATTCATGTTGCTAAGCTTCTTGTTTTATAATATTTCTCTGCTAAACTTTAGCGAAGTTATCTTGACGACCAAATCTTTCAAACGAGGTGAGATGGAAACCAAGGAATGTTGATTCCTACATGAGGTTGTGTCCTAGCTCAAAGAACGATGGGAACGGTTGGGGAGATGGTGTTCACTTATTTTTATATGGTGCCATAGGCAATGAATATCATTATGGTCATATGAATGATTTTAGTATTGACTGCTTCTTCTGTTTGCCAGTAATTTTCCCTTGAATTTCAGGGAACCTCTTTTCTAAACCTTCTACAAAGCTCTTTGCTGTCAAAATTCTGGGATGTTTTCTCCTGAACTTTAATCGAGTTTTCTCATGAACGTCTGGACAGTCACTCCTGATTTTCTTGTAAATATACATCTAACAACCCAACCTCACCTTCCAGGAACAGTTCATATTTTTTTTTGCTGAATTTAGTTACTGTCTTAACTTCTGACGAGTCCCATCATTAACTGCAAGGAAACCCTATTCAAAACTCTGGGGAGTTTCTCTCCAGAATTTCTGAAAAATATTCTTAAATTTCTTGGAAGTTTGTTCCTAAATTTCTGAGAAGTCCTCTTCGGAACTTTCTGATAGTTGTCTTCTGAACTTGGTATAAGTTTGCTCCTGAATCTCTGAGAAATTCCAACTTTAGCTACTAGTAAGTATCTCTTATACTTCTGAAAAGTTTCATCCTGTTTTTCTAAGAAGTAACTTCCCAAACTTTTGGTATTCCTGAGCTTCGAGACTTTTAGCTTCGAGCCTCATTTCGAACTTCTGAAATGTTCGATTCCGAACTTCAGGAAAGCTCTCTAGCACTTATGATTGATTACGAGCTTATTCTATTTGAACATCCGATAAGTCTCATCCTGAACTCCGAGAAAAAATTTATCAAAAATTTGGGAAAGTCTGCTGTAGAATTTCTAGGAGAATTTCCTTAAATTTGTTGAAAGTTTCTTCCTGAATTTCTAAGAAGTACTTATTTTGATCTTTTTCGAAGTTTTCTCCTGACCTTATGTGAAGTTTGTTCCTGAAATTCTGAGAAAATCTTTTTCAAACTACTAGGAAGTACCCACTATTCTTCTTGAAAGTTTCTTTCTTTTCTTTGAAGAGGTTTCTTCGTGAACTTTGAGAAATCCTCATTCTGAAATTCAGAAATGTTCTCTTTTGAACTTTGGGAAAGCTCTCTAGCATTTCTGGAAAGTTACATTGGGAAGTTTATTTTGGAACTTCTGATAAGCCTTTCCCTGAACTTCAGAGAAGTTCTCTTTTGAATTTCCAGGACGTTCTGAGCTTTGTGGAAGTTTGTTTCTGAATTTGTGAGAAATATTAGATAACGCCCTCCCTGGTTAGTTTCTTCCTGAACTGCGGGAAAGTTTTTTTTTCCTGACGTTTGAGAAAACTCCAAAACTTCGGGAATGTTGCAAACTTCCAAGAAGTCGTCTCCCCTAAACTTCTTAATGAAGTTCTGAGAAGTCCTCTCCTGATTTTCTGGGAAGTTCTGTCCTTATGATGGAAATATGATCTTGAACTTCGAAGATGTTTGGTCCTGAATGTTTCGGTATATTCCTTATTGAACTACTAAGAGCTTTTCTTTCTATGCTTCAATAAATCTAGGACTAATTACATAAAACACTTAACTCGTGGGTCGATTTGCTAATCCCATGTGCAAATGTACTGAAATAAGGCGTTTAGAAGTACCTTAGGAAAACCCCAAGGTTCTGAGATTATTTTAAAAAGCTCATCACATTTACTACTGTTCTGAGTTTCCATCTGGGTTTGCGAACTAATGTTAGGATCACAAACGAGGAACTGAAATATATTTTTTGTTATTCCGACTCAAGGTTCATTGGTGGTCCTAATGAATTGAGCTCTTGGTTCTTACCACTCTCTGTTAAGCATTAGTTTTACTGGCTCCATGCCACAAAGCCTCTTACGATATCCACATTACATTTAATTAGTTCAACGAGCAATTCAAACTGACGGTAATTTGTTTTGTTTTTAATAAGATTAGACATTTTTTGCTAGAAGTAAATTGTTTTTCTGTTAATTCACCTGCAAAAAAACTGGTTTAGTGTATTTCTTATTTTACTAAACGAATTACCACGAATCGATAAAAATCGCAGATCAAAACAAACTCTTAAACGACAAAATGTGACAGATCACTCACTAGTTTCTGAGCGATCGATTGAGTCGACCAACTTGACAAAATTTCGTCGATCTCGACATCTGTAATAACTCGATTTCTATAACTGGCCCCATAATATCCATATCGTCGATTATCGTTCGTTGAACAAACATTAGCTTATTTTCTATTTCAACAAGAATGCATAAATTTTTGTTTTCTGACGTATGAAAAATCTTTTGTACCGGACAGGGAAGCCACTGCATCCGTACCATTACAAACTAAGTAACCTGTGCCATTATCGGTATCTCCCAAAAACAGAAAATACTAGCCTAAAGAAACACATGTCACCTTCTATTAACATTTGGCGTTTAGTTGCTACATATTTCCTGTTTTTTCCACTGTATTTACTGGCTACACTGGGCTTTTCGGCTTCCGGTCCGTTTTTGCTCTGAACGCGGTACCACACAATCACCAAGTGATTCGATCGGAAGCTTCGAGCACTAGCACACAATCAAATCAGGAAACGAAAAAGAATCTTCAACAGAAGCCAACGAACGAATCAATAAATTGTACAAGCAAGCAGTGATGAACACGCATACAATTGGCAGGCGACGAAATTCATGCTATGTTCATTCAATGCGTACCTTGGCCCATCCGTTTTCGGTTTGAGAGGTGAAGCAGAACTTCTCATTGTGTGCGTCTATTGAATCAAAGAAGAGTGTGCAACGAATGATATATGATACGATTGGATTAATCATGGGGTATCCAATTTGGTCTTTTCCTGTCGAATATCCTTTGGCTATGTCAATTGCCTTTAAGAGTTCTTCCATGGTGAATGCAATGTTCCAGCTGTACTCCTCTGTGTTTTCACATGTCTGGTCACTGTGTGTGCCGCCATCCCCGCTGGGAGTGTTTGTAGGTGGTATATTATCTGTGTTGGCTGTGGTGTTTTCTTCAAACATATCTGCGAAATGTTCAGCAATCTTTGCAGGTTCAGCAACATGCTCGTTATTGATGATGAAGCTTCTGCTCCCCTTTCTTTTTTTCCCGTTAAGGCGGTTGAAGTTTTGACAGATTTTGTCAGCTCCAATAGTTGGTGAAAAGCTTTCGCCAAACTGTTTCCACGATTCGTGTTTTGCTTCAGTTACTGCTTTTCGAGCTACACTTCTTGCTTCTTGAAATACGTGGAGTGCGGCGATTCTTTCCGTATTATCGCCTCGTTGTCTTTTCAAGGCTCGGAAGGCTTTTCATCGTGCTTTAACGGCTTTTTGAACGTCATCTGTCCACCAGATTTTTGATTTTCCAATTGTTTTCCCTGATGTTCTTGGTATGGATTTTTCTGCTGCTTGGTAGATAAGCTGTCCCAGCGATTCAACCGTAATGTTGGTACTTGAGCTTATTAGTTCGTCAGTTTTTTGCTCAAATGCCAGCCAATCGGCGTCCTTGTATAGCCATCGTCTACTGTTCCCAAGTTGTACTGACCTTTCATCCATTTTTATCAAAATTGGCAAATGATCGCTGCCCATTGAATCTTCCAAAATTTCCCAGTTCACTTTCAATGCCAAACTGGTGGAAGCGATAGTAATATCAATGGCAGACATCGTTCCTCTTGCTTCGTTAATGCGGGTTGAAGAACCATTATTTAGTACAATCATCTGATTGTTAACCACCCATGACAGGAGCATACGACCTCTCTTCGATGACTTGGAGCTACCCCAAGCTTCGTGACAGGCGTTAACATCCCCGCATATGAGGTATGGTGGTTCAGTTACTTTCAACATTTTGTCCAATGAACTGATAATAGATTGATCATTTGCATTGTGTGGGAAATATACAGATACGATGGTGATGTTGTACGGATTCTGAATTCTTGCGATTGTAATGGGTATATCAGATGTCATTTCGATGAATTTATGGGGTATTTCTTTCCAAATACCTAATCCAGCAGCTCCTTTACCATTATGGACTCGACGATGGGCCAGTTTCCATGAGTATTGCCCTTTAAGAATGTGCGTAGTGTCTTCGACCAAAATTTCTTGAAAACACATAGCAATTGGTGGGTTATCTTGAACAAAGTGAGACAATTCTGCATGATTTGCCCATAGACTTCTGATATTCCACTGCATGCTGAGCATTTTCGGTGGACAGTTATTAACCGGGTGTTTCTTTCTATGCACGCCACTTCTGAAGCGAGACTTCGTTTTTTGACTAGTCCTTCCTAATATGTCACAGTTTGGTAAGCTTCTTTCTATTTCTACAGAATCTTCTACTAATGAACAGCCCGGGTCATCTGGCGTGGTATCCGTAGAATGTTTCCTGGGCTCACCTCCATATCTTTCTTTGCTTGATTCTGGCTTCACACGGTATTCTCGAAAGCGGTCGTATATATAAGTATTTGATAGTGCAGCTACCGGGAGCCGCGGGAGATTGTAGGGAGAGTTGTTGGTTGCTATCCTTTCTTTCTCAACACACCGAGTTTGTGGGTACGCGGCATGTGGTTTGGTATTTGCATCCGAGTAAAATGAGATGCTTCCTTGCTTGGTTATATTCGTTGTTGGTAAGGGAATATCGCCAGTTATTCTGGTTTTGTCAGATTCTATAAATGAAGGGGAGAGCGGAACGGTACCAGTTTCTTCATTTAAGTTGGAACTACTTGCCTGTAGGCGTAGGCGGACCACGTCAGCAGCCGCCAGAGGCTCTTCGGGTAGACCCGGAACATCTCTGGTCAGGGCTGACGTGGGCGGCCTCGCGCTTGGCGATTCAGGAGGTTCGTTGGATGATTCGTTGATGACATCTAGTTTGGTTCGATTCGTTTCTATAATTGCAGAGAAGAGTGGAACAGTACGGGCTTCTTCATCTAAATTGGAGCTACTTGCCTGTAAGCGCAGGCGAACCACGTCAGCAGCCGCCAGAGGCTCTTCGGGTAGGCCCGGAACATCTTCGGTCAGGGCTGACGTGGGAGGCCTCGCGCTTGGCGATTCAGGAATTTCGTTGGATGATTCGTTGATGACATCTAGTTTGGTTCGATTCGTTTCTATAATTGCAGAGAAGAGTGGAACAGTACGGGCTTCTTCATCTAAATTGGAGCTACTTGCCTGTAAGAGCAGGCGGACCACGTCAGCAGCCGCCAGAGGCTCATCGGGTAGGCCCGGAACATCTCTGGTCAGGGCTGACGTGGGAGGCCTCGCGCTTGGCGATTCAGGAATTTCGTTGGATGATTCGTTGATGACATCTAGTTTGGTTCGATTCGTTTCTATAATTGCAGAGAAGAGTGAAGCAGTACGGGATTCTTCATCTAAATTGGAGCTACTTGCCTGTAAGCGCAGGCGGACCACGTCAGCAGCCGCCAGAGGCTCATCGGGTAGGCCCGGAACATCTCTGGTCAGGGCTGACGTGGGAGGCCTCACACTTGGCGATTCAGATTGTCTGTTGAGTGGTTTGCTTTCGTTATTCGATAGGTTCCCTGAGTCCTCCCAATACATGGGTTTCGCAGGTAACATGTTTGACTGGTTGGTTTGTATGGTATTTATATTATAGCTGTACAGCCGAGGCGGCAAATGCGGCCCGCGATAGCATTTGAGAAATATGAGAACTTCATTGAATATGTAGCTATTTGCTGTTCGATTTGAGTTGCATTTCTTACTGTGCAATAATTGTGATTCTCATAGTTTTATGTGAACAATTTTTACCGTGCTTGTTACACAGATGATGAATGACCAAAAAGGCGGGATAGAAAGAAAGAGAATGCATATTTTGCAACCACGGTTCATTCACTTTCACCATTCAGTGTCTGTTGTCAATGGTTCCGTTCTATAGTCGCGTAGTTCGAGGTTTGACAATATTCAGTGAATGACCAAAGGCGGGAAGAAAGAGAGAATGCAGTCATATTTTCGCTCCGCAACCACAGGTTCATTTCACCATTCAGTGTCTGTTGTCAATTGGTTCCGTTCTGTAGTCGCGTGCGTAGTTCTGAGAAGTTTCGAGCAATTATTCAGTGAAAATGGAAGCCAGCACTAGCAAAAAACGGAAAGTGGCTGATGAAGGACGTGTTTTCCAGGAGAAGAGGTCTGAAATGTTTTTCTTTTCGAGCTTCAATCAAAAACCGGTGTGTATGATTTGCAACGAAGCTGTTGCAGTTATGAAGGAATTTAATGTGAAGCGTCACTACGAGTCGAAACATGCGTCAAAAATGGATAAATATGTCGGTGTGCCGCGGGCTGAAAAATGTGCTGAGTTCAGGGGAAATTTGAGTAGCCAGCAAAACTTTTTTGTGAGAAGAAAGCAAGAAAACGAGTTGTGCACAAAGGCAAGTTTCATTATCGCAGAAAAACTCGCTTCCCATTCGAAGCCATTTTCTGATCACGAGTTTGGTAAGGAATGTATGGAAGCTGTGGTTCAAATGATTTGTCCCGAAAAAAGTCGCATCTTTGCGCAAGTGAGTTTGTCGCGGGCGACCATCACCAGGCGGGTTGAAGACATTGCTGAAAATCTTGTGTTGAGTTTGAAGGAAAAAGTTGCCAGCTTTGAATTTTATTCAGTGGCGCTGGATGAGAGCACGGATATATCTGACACAGCTCAATTGGCAGTTTTTATCCGCGGCATATCTAAGAAATTTGAGGTGACTGAGGAATTGGCAAGCCTTTTCCCCATGAAAGGAACGACGAAGGGCATTGATATCTTTAATGCTCTGTGCGCTGTTCTAGAAAAGTTTGATCTACCGTTGAAGAAAATGTCCGGAGTTGTTACCGATGGAGCTCCCGGTATGTGTGGTATGTATTTTGTTTTCCATCTTATTTAAATTATTCAAGCTTATACCGCAGTGTAAAAACGTGCAAGCTACTTAAAATTCTTGCCTAAAATGTTGTGCTATTTTGAACGTCGCCTTTTGACAGTACTGGCATTATCACATTTATTATGGACATTTGATGTATTTGGTGCTGGCATCAGGCCGTAAGTTTATTTACTTCTTACTTGAAGGGTTGCATACAAATTGATGCAAAATATTCAGCTTTATCAGATTTACGGCCTTGGAAAATTTAGTACCAAGGATGGTTTTAAATTTTAGGTATTTTTCTTCATACATTTATGTATGTTTAAATTTATTTATTTATTTATGAATTATGTTTGAGCTTGTTTGTCTGTTCTCTGTGCTTAATCATTTTATTACTGAAAAAAAATGTTTATTCATAGGAAAACATGAAGGTGCAATTGCCCATCTTCGAAAATTTCCAGAAGTGTCAGAGCAATTCTCCCAGTACCATTGCATCGTGCACCAGGAGAACCTCTGCGCCAAAAGCGTGGGATTCAAAGATGTCATGAAAGATGTCATCAAAATAATTAATTTCATCCAATCGCACGCATTGAACCACCGAGAATTTCAGGCTCTTCTAGTAGACACGGATGCAGAATATGGTGACGTACCATATTATACTGAGGTACGTTGGCTGAGCAGGGGAAAGGTGCTGCGACGCGTATTTGATCTTCGGAAAGAAATCGTCGAATTCATGGAGAGCAAAGGTAAATCAGTGAAGTTTTTCGATAATGCGGAGTGGGTGACAGATCTGGCTTTCCTGACTGACATTACAACGCACCTGAACGATTTGAATTTAAGTCTCCAGGGTAAAGGCAAATTGGTGCACAGCATGTTTAATCAAATCAGTACATTTGAAAACAAACTCGTGTTGTGGGAGAAACAGATGAAAATTCTAAATTTTGCCCATTTCCCCACTCTCGGAAAATGCAATGTGATGTTGACTAAAAAATACGTTGACGCACTCCAAACAATGAAAAATGATTTTTCTCGTAGATTTGGAGATTTCAAAGCGCATGACAAAATTCTAAAACTTTTTTCTGCTCCATTCATTGTTGATGCTGAACAAGCCCCAGATAATATCCAAATGGAACTAATTGAGTTACAGTGCGTCACGGAACTGCGAGAAAAATTTGATCGACATGATTTGTTGGAGTTCTGTGCCAAATTTGTTCCGGAAGAGCGCTTCCCAGAGCTGCGAAATCATGCTCTTTTCGTAGCTTCTTTGTTTGGATCCACATACATTTGTGAACAACTGTTTTCCGTGATGAAGCAAGTAAAGTCAAAAGCAAGAAATAAGATAAGTGATGAACATTTGGACAATTCATTGCGTATTTCGACCTCTAGCATGAAGGCTGATCTCGATAATCTTGCTCAAGAAAAGTATAAGTGAATTATGTATTAAAATGCGAAAAGTTTTTTTTATTGATTTTCAAATAAATTGAATGTGATATAAATCTACATTTTGTTGTTTGTAATTTTTTTTATTTTGGAAGAAAGAGCATTGCTTTACATTTCAGGTACATCTACTAGTAACGTGTCCTCAAAATAAGCTGTTTTTTATTAATTATTTTAAGCCATTAAAAATAACTAATTGCGGCCCGTGGCATTGGCGCAAAATTTCATTTTGGCCCGCTGCAAGCATCTACCTGAGCACCACTGCTGTACAGTTTGGTAAAATAATCCGGTTGCATATCCATTTTCTAAGGCGTTGGTCTGTTTTCGTTTGTAGAGTCTATTTCTTGATTTCAAATAGGGAGTTCAGGTGGTTGTTGTGGCAGCGTGGGATCCCCATCGCCATATCCTTTTTTCGTTCCGGAGATTCAGGTGTATTCCTCTTGTTTCCTTTCCTTTTATTATTTTTGACCATTTCGAAATCCATGTGCTCTTCTTCATTATAATTTTGTGATTTTTTCCCCCCTGTGCAATAATGTCCTTATCGTACTTTGCGACTGCTACTTTATCGGTATTTACCCGAGTGACTTCCACGTAACGATCTTTTAGCGTGATCCCCGATGTACCAGACTTATTCAATAACTGTCCGGCATTTGGATTTGTTCCTTTTGAGGTGCCTGTTTCTTTCGGTGGGTTTTGTTTTCCATTGTTGTCCTTTGGTACTGGTTTGCTTGTACTGGCATCTATTTGTGTTTTAAGCGCTACTACCGTTTTTTGGAGACTCAGTATTTGTTCCTGTAGCAGTTTTATGATACGATCCTTTTCTCCTTCTTCGTTGCGAAGTCTGCCTTGAATAACACTGGAAAAGGATGTGTTTCCCTTCTCTTTTCTGTATTCGGCCCGAGCCTCGCTGAAGGATAAACCACGATTAATTTTAAGGCGAATGATAGCTTTTTCTTCAAGATATACCGGGCACTGCTTCGAAACTGGAGAATGAGCACGATCACAATTTTGGCAGTGTGCTGGCAGTGTACACTGTGTTCCTTGGGTCAACTCGTGTGTACCCGAGCAAGTCAAACAAATCTGCTTGTATTTATTAGTGCCACAGTTCTTCCGTGAATGCCCGAAATTGGCACAGCGGAAACACATCATCGGAGATGGATAAAAAATCCTTACGCCAACCCGAAGCCTTCCAAAGTAAACATATTTCGGAAGTATTGTTCCTTTGAACGTTAACACTATTAACGGAGTGTTGCGAAGTTGATTTCCATCTCGTTTTGTTATATGTCTGGCATCACATACTCCTTGAGACTCTAGGTTGCGACAAATGTATTCTTTACTGAGATCGACTGAGTCTGGTTCAAACACCACCCCTTGAACCGTGTTGAGAGTAGGATGTTCGATGACTTCAACTGGTGTTTTGTCCGGGAGTTCTCGAATCTGCTTCAACTTCGTAACAATCGATTTGTTCTTGGTATGCAGAATGTATCTTGCTCCTCTGGCTTCCTTTGAGGCATCAACTTTTGCTGCGTCTGTTGAGCCTAAGGCTAGTGTTATTGCATTTCCGATTAGAAAGTGGTCATTGGGGAGACGAGGTTCGGACTGTAGAACAATGTTTTCAGTTATGCGAACTCCCATCATTAGTACTATTCGCTGGCTTAATTCATCATCACCTAACATCCATTCTGGAATTGGGCCGGTATCGGGAGGGACCGGGGGTGGAGGCCGAAAAGGCTGTGTCATGGTATCTACCGAATTACAAACCGTTTATTTTGACCGTTTTTAAGTCGATTTCCCAATGTGTCGGGCAACTATAGTCTGATTATTAGCAGAAGTTTGTTTTGGTTTTAAACAATGGAGGCTTTGTAAGTCTCTCCAGAGTGTTTCTCTGGCAGTCTGTTTCACTACCACTACTCTCTCAGTACTTTACAGAAACAGTCTCCTTCACTATTAGACCAACCGCACCAATACGGTAATATCGGTAAATTGTTACCCTGTTTGACAACTTGACACCGCACCGGTGGTTGGCAACCGGGTTGGGAAATGGCAATTTGCTAGCTCGGTGAGCAGTCGGTTCGTAAATTTGACAACCCGACCCAACCGAGCTGAGCGTTGTTATTTGAAGGAAAATAAGCAAAACAAGTTGAAACGTTAAAACAACATCTTCATCTCGAAGACTTTCATTTCAGTTTGAGTGTTTTCGATTTGTTTTTAAAGTGATATTTGCTAATTTCACGTTTATTGTAATATGTTGTGAAAAAATGAGTGCATCAAAACCCAGTGGAAGGAATTGGACGCAACAAGATAACGAAGTGCTTTGCAGGGCTTGGCTGGATGTTTCCCAGGATCCAATTTTTGGGACAAACCAGAACTTTGAAAACCTATACGGAAGAGTATTTAAACTATACACTGCATGGAATGTTTAGTGATACGAAACCGGTGTGAGAATAAATTTGAGTCTAATTGTGTTTCCTTTTTATGAACGACCGGTGCAAAAGTGGGTGGCTAAACCAAAAAAGGAACGCTCTCTGTCATCAAAATATCACCCAGATACGAACCTACCGGTGGGGATGGTCTTAGTCTGTTATCTGTTATCTCTCGCTACGTATGTATGACCTAGTTTCTACCGCACTAGAGGCCACACAACGAATATCAAGATTCACGAAAAAGAAAAAGGTTACCAATGTACCACTACGAGAGCCAATTTTAGACGCAAAATCAATCAACTGCGCTTTCCACAGCGTAGGCCATTGGAAAACTCGATCTCCCTCGAAATGTTTCGGGGGTAAGGTATCGGTAAGTAACGGCTAAACTCGAAATTGCTTGGAAATTCACGATAAATAACAGTCGAAAAAAAAACTCGATCTTCAACTCACGCGTGCAGTACCAAACGATGTTGATTATACACTGACATATTATTTGTAGTGAAAGCAAGATGTATGAATGTAGATACCAAGACAGGCTATATCAATAAAGGTTGTAGTGCGAACGTTTAGTGTATGCGAAGTCGATTTGGAAGGAAACTCATTTCGGCCACTCTTTAAACAATCAAGCGATCTAGATTGCACATTAGTCATTCGTAGTCCTACGTCAACTGGGCTGTCCCTTGTAGTTTTTTTTATCTTTTTAATCACACTAAAAATTAACTTGCCTGGCGCGGAGGCCTCCGTGGCCTCCGCGGGTGCCGGGTGGCACCGATGACCATCCCGTGGTCCGGAATGGCGATGCTACGATGACGTTGAATGTTACTGATGCTTAAACGATGCTGCGGTTGCTCAATGTGGACGCTAGATAAACTGGTCATGCTTCTGAGGCACACTCGCAGTGTATCGAGGATGAATTGCGCACTTCTCCTCTTGATGAAATTGATGCAGGTTACCTCAAACGATCAAACGTAGATCCCAATGAAAAACTATACCGACGGGGCGCCGAAGCACTGGCGTTAAACGCCGCTGAATACTTTTCATGCGTATCAAATTGACATATCATGCAACCATGGACCACCACCGAAACAATACCGACCTCAACTGACAGGGAAGCTAGCATAGGATGCTGATTAACGAGACGGTTCTGCATGGATCAGAACCAAGGGCAAATCGTGGCTGGGAAAAAATGAGCGGGTTACTTTTTACGAAATATACAAAATACAAATAACTTAACTGGAGTGCGGAGGCCTTTCGACCTCCGCCGTTGGGGGAGTCCTAGTTCTCCCCTTTGGATAGAATTATATAGTCTCGAATCGGTAGTACGCAGATCTTCGAGATCGCTCTACGATAACTACCACTCTTTGTTTTGACGGTCACGACTCGTACGTTTCCGTCCTCGCTCACGTTTACCTCAGTTATACGCCCTAGTTGCCATGTCAAAGGAGGCTGGTTTTCTTCCTTCAGAATCACCATTGTTCCGACAGTAATGTTATTCCGTATCACAGTCCATTTTGTCCGGTTGTTGAGGTCCGACAGATAGACCTTGGACCATTTCTTCCACATCTGCTGGGTGAATCGTTGGGACTTCTGGTAAGCTGCCAAAAGATTCTCGGGAATGCCGTCCAGATCGGGTTCTGGTATTGCCGTTAAGGGACGCTGAACCAAAAAAAGACCTGGAGTCAACGCCTCATAATCGTCCGGATCGTTGCTAAGCGGCGTAAGTGGTCTTGAATTTAAAATTGCTTCCATCTGTGTCACAATTGCCTGCATCTCGTCATACAAAAGCGTCTGATTGCCAACCGTTCTCTTGAAAAGCAGTTTGAACGACTTAACTGTCGACTCCCAAAGTCCACCAAAGTTTGGCAAACGCGCCGGATTGAAGCGAAACTGGATCTGGTCTTCCGCGGAACTCCTGACGATAGACCCCTGGAACTGTTGATCATTGAACAGTCGATGCAATTCTTCCAGCTTTCGTCTCGAGCCAACGAAGTTCCGTCCATTATCGCACATGATGATCTCCGGTTTGCCACGCCGAGACGAAAATCGCTTCAAGGTAGCGATGAACCCTTGAGTAGAGAGGTATGACGCTAGCTCCAAGTACCAGCCTTGGTCACTAGACAGACGTAGACGGTAACGAAAATTTTCACCGGGCGATTACGACGATACACACAAAAAAGGAATATTGTTTTACTAAAAGTTTTGCACTTTTCTTCTAAAAAGTGGTTGTTTTTCATTAAATTGAGAGTAAAATTATCTACTACAAAAATTATGTTTTTGATTTGAAAGTGTATTTTTTCGGTTCAGTGTGTAAATTTAAAAGTATGTTCTTTTATCATGAAAATTGTAGAACTGTCAAATCCACCAACACAAAGCATGTCGACGTCCTCGTAGTCTTTATAAAGATATATCGTTTGGAATTTTCCCCCCGATCACATTGTTGCATAACAAACAAGTGGTGGACAGTTTCAACTGGATTAAGGCGGTATAGAGGACGATGCTTTCCTTAGGGCGGATAATATCAACAATCTCTGTCTGAAGAATGGGTATGTACTACATGAATGGTAATCTTTTAGTTAAATTAATCATCCCAATTTTTTATTTGCAGCGCTACCATAAGCGATGACAGATGGCAGCAGACCAGGCAGCAGATGTTGTACAGGTGTATTTGGATGACAATGTCCAACATGGACCTCTCGTGATGGAAAACATCACGAAAGTTCATGTTGCAATAACATTATTTGCTCCATTTTCAAACAATGCCATTAATTCTACAATTAATCTGAAAATAAATCCTTTTATTTTTAAACTTTTTTTTTATTTCAATCCAAGAAGCATATTTTTATTTTTATTGCACAACACTTTCTAGACGAAAGTTCATGTTGGAATCAAAATAATTTGGTTTCGTTTTCAACGATGCCACGGTTTTGATTTGACAGTTCTACAATTTATTCTGAAAATTTCAACTTTTAAATGTACAGAGCAGGAAATTTTTGAATTGACGGTTTGAAGGTTTTTGTTTTGAAAGCAAACCGCTTTCTACGAAAAAGAACCAATGCAACTTTTCAATTTTGGCAATGGTTTTTTTAATTTTAATAATCATTATTCTTTGTGTGTACGGATAAGCGATTTGGAATGGACCGCAATAGTCAACTCCTACACGCCGGAATGGAGAACATGGAGTGACTCTCTCGGGAGGCAGATCCGCCATCAGCTGGTCTTGAATTTTAGGTTTAACCCTGAAGCAACGTACGCACTCGTGAATGATTTTCCTGACGATGTTCCGGACTTTGGTTGGCCAGAAGCGTTCTCGAATGGATGAAATCATGAGCTGCTGACCACCGTGCAGCAACTTCAGATGGTAGTGTGTAATGACCATGTGTGTAAACGGATGCCGGTGATCGAGAATGTATGGGTGCTTTTGACGAGTCGCAATGCAAGCGTGACGAAGCCGGCCGCCAACGCAGAGTATCCCATCTTGTAGCTCTGGGTGCAACGAAGAGATTTTCGACGATATTTGAACTTGCCGACCACTCGATAAATGCGCTATTTCATTCGAAAAACTCTCGCGCTGGGAGATACGAATCAACACCTTCGATGCTTCCTCCAATTCAATCGTGCTAGCTGACCATATCGATGACAGTTACGGTTCGATGATTTCGAGTTGTGACGGAATCTTTTCATCCAAGTGACGAGACGTAGGAGATCCATGTACGATGATTTCAGTTCAAAGATCTCGTTAGGACAACTCGATGGAAAAACTGCACATACGCTCTTGACCTCTAGATCCACGAGATCAAAGTCATCCTCACAAACTTGAGGAGATGACGGCCAGTTGTGTTCATCTGAGCAAAGCCAATATGGACCATTGAACCAGATTGGTAGTTGCGCTGGGATCATTCCGCGGGAAATGACGTCTGCTGGATTCTCTAAACCTGCCACGTGATTCCAAGTGCCGTGCCTAGTAATGTGCTGGATCTCCGAAACTCTGTTAGCAACAAACTGCTTCCATCTTGACGGGGATGAGGCCAGCCAACATTTGACGATTGTGGAATCCGTCCAGAAGAAACAATTTGCTTCAATTCCAAGGCTGATCGTGATTTTTTCATAAAGGTGGGCTAGCAACACAGCCGCTGACAATTCTAACCGTGGAATGGAGAGCTGTTTGTTTCCTTTCTTCAAATTATCTAGAGGTGCCACTCGAGATTTCACCGTCAACAGCTTCACACACACCTCCCCCGTTTCGGAGATCGTTCGAACGTAGAAACAGGCTCCGTATGCCCTTGTAGATGCATCACAGAAACCATGCAGCTGCGTAGTGATGCTGTGACTACCGGTTCCCACCCACCGTGGAATGGTAAGATTATATAGCCCTGCTAGATTCCGTCGATACTCCTGCCATTGTGCTTGATTTTCAGGAGAGAGAGGTTCATCCCAGTCACAGTTTTGTTTCCACAGGTTTTGAATGAAAATCTTGGCCTTAATAATAACTGGGCCAACTAACCCAAGTGGATCAAACAGCCGGGAAACATCGGAGACGACTACCCGTTTTGTAATCGTTGTAGACGAGTCAAACGAAGGAAAGGTGAATCGAAATACGTCCGAGCAAGGCTCCCAGACTAATCCTCACGTTTTCACGGCAGTAACGGACGAATCAATTTACAACACGGATCGACCGTCTCTCAATTCCTCCGGAATGACTTCCAGAAGCTCCTTGCTGCTCGAATTCCATTTTCGAATAATGAAACCCGCTGACTCCGTGAGTTCAATGATATCACGTACCAACTTTCGACCATCCTCAAAATCCTTCTTAACGACCTTGGACGCTACAGGATGCGTTGCTTCTCCATCTTCTGCAAGACGTTGTAGACATTTGCCTCCACTTTATGCTCTGCAACGGATAATCCTGATCTTGGACTCTGATCATTCGATACATATTGGCTACGTCGGCGTTGACCGCGAAGCGATGCGTGCGAAAACGAAGAGAAATGTTAATCAGATCGTCCTGCACAACCGGACCCACCATCAGGGCATCGTTCAACGAAGCTCCAGTCGATGTTTTACAGGAAGCGTCGAAAACCACTCGTAGCTTCGTGGTTGTGCTGACCGGTTTAAAAACAGCGTATTGTGGTAGAAAGTACCGAGTTACTCCTACCCTTTCATCTTCCTCAGTGACTTCTCTCATGTGTCCAAGATGGAGGTATTCACGGATGAACTCTGCATACATTGCCTTCAGTTCCGGATTTACAGAAAACCGTCGTTCCATTCCCATCAGTCGTTTGATTGCTGTGAACTCTGATTGACCTTATCGGTTGATTATCGATTCCTTCTTCGGCAGCGTTACAATGAATCTGCCAGTCTCGTCTCGGATCGTTGTCTGATTGAAATGTTTCTCGCACGCCGATTCCTCAAGAGAGCACGTGCTCTGACTAGCACACGTTTCCAGCTCCCAAAACTTCACAAGTTGATCTTGAAGCAAACGCAGAATGCCACGGTTCGTTGCAGAAGTGACACTTACTAGGTGGTTTCATGACGGTATGGCACACAGATGACTTCAGCGGACGTTCAGAATAGCTGGTGCAACGGATTGGAGGACCGAACAGTGGCAGGATCCAGACGGGAATAAACCATGTACGCCAGGATCGTACTCCATCCACCAGTTTGTTCGCCTATCTTCTGGAGCATCTGAAGATTCTTCTCGAATCCACCAATGAGGCTGCTTACCCCATTGTAGCTTTCCCGCTTCAAACTCTCGACAGCAAATAGTGAATCCAGATGAGTCTTCACTATCAACTTTCGGTTTTCGTAGCGCGATTCCAGCGCTTTCCACGCTACGGTATAGTTCGCTGACGAGAGTTCCACGGCCTCGATTTCTTGAAGGGCTTCTCCAGAAAGAGCTGACTTCAGATAACTGAACCGGTGGATGTCGGTTAGCAGTTTATTGTCGTGAATGAGGCTGCGAAAACTATCCCGATATGTGATCCACTCCTTGATGTTCCCACCGTAAGAAGGAAGGCAAATTTCAGGCAATTTCACCTTCATAAACGTTGTTTCAGAACGGTCACCATGTTGACCTGTTCTAGCAGTGGTCGAAACAGATGGGGGTGGAGGCTGCATCGCAAGCAAACTCGCCTTTGCCACACAATACCGGTCTTCGAAACTACTCAGCACAAGATCGTTCTCTTCTATGAGCTTTCGTTTCACGCCCTCGTCAGCCTTCTCTCCAGTGGTCTCCAAAACTAGCTCAATTTGTTCACGCACCTCGTAGAACTCGTTGCAAGTGGTTTCCAGCATTTGTATTCGAACACCGATTTGATATTCGTCCCGTGTTGGCTCATAATTGCTGACGAATTTCTCCACACCACCCAACGTACTCAGCAATCGTCGTTCACGCTTATGCAGCTGTCTCATCTCCGGCATAATGCAATCAAACACCTTTCACTGCACTATGATTAACTACGGGCTACGTAATTAATCGAATTTCATTCACCGCACAACCTTGCACTACACTCCCGATCGACTCAATGTTCCACAAATCGCGACCTCGACAAGACAGCTTGACTGCGTAATGACAGACTGCAGGGGGAAACAACCCAAGAGAATAAACAGGCCAATCAATCCAGTAGAACTGGGGTTCATCTTCCGGATTGCTAAAGACTTCACGGACATCTAATGCCTCAAATCGTTGTACTGCTCCTTGTGTCGTTCTATATTAGAGTATTGCTCGGTTGTGTGGACTCCCCATTACAACAACGGTGTCGTTAGAGTAGAGGCTGTTCAACGACGGTTTTTGAGATTTGCGCTACGTAAACTACCGTGGACGGATCCCTATCGTTTGCCAAGCTACGAAAGCCGTTGCCAACTGATTAACCTGGAGCCCCTGTCAGCCCGTAGAGATACAGCCAGGGCTTTGTTAATTGCAGACATCTTGCAAGGCCGCATCGACTGTCCTGATCTTCTGGAGCAAATCAACATCAACGTGCAACCCCGAGCCCTGAGGAATAGTTTGATGCTGTGGTTACCTCCACAGCGAACCAATTATAGTATGTTTGGCGCAATTGGCGGTTTACAAAGACTCTTTAATAGGGTTTCCGCCTTGTTTGATTTCAACGTGACTCGCCAGATGCTTCGTCGTAAGTTTAGTCGTTTTTTTAAAGACCTGTCTAATTCGCATTGATTGTGTATTTTTAGTTTGTTTTATGTCATGACCAATGTACCGTTCAAGTTTAGCTTTAAGTAACAACATCATTGGGGTTTAAACATATCCTGTTGATGCATAGAAATATAGAATAGAACTTCCGAGACCAAATCAGACCTGGCAAAAGAACACCACAGGGCTACGCATTAAGAAAGGACAACACTAGCATGCACTTTCAATCAATTTATTTCCACAATTTTACAAGCAGAACATGCACTACTTCCCTCCTTACGCTGGCTAAAGATGTCCGCTCCTAGGATGTTTCGTCTCATCGTTCGGGCGTTCCGTGATCCTCTTGTTGTTCCTCGCACAAAATGTCTGCCCGGTTATAATCGCGATGAACTACACGATGGCGCCGCGATCTGCTCACAATAACCGCTGAACGGTTTTCACAATGGCGCTCCGCAATCTGCACTGACCGTCACGTCAGACTTTTTTCAGCCGTTTTCGACTCTGTTCTCGGGAAAAAGTTCACTGCCACAAATGTTCCGAGCCGTGCAATTAAATTGCCGACGGCTTTCGCGCACTGATAGTCAGTTTTTTTTTTACAGCCGCAATCCACACAAAGGACTTTCGGCTTGTCCTCGCAAATTCTATGAAAATGTTCGGAAAGTGTCCAAATGTCCAACTTAAAATCCAGTTCAAAGGACCAAAATGTTCGCGCCGTCGCGGAAAGTTATTTCGGACACTTTACAAAAACTCTGATTTAGTTTCAAACACCTTTATTTCGCAAACACTGACTCATTTATTAACAACACGGTGTTTACTCCCCGACGATTTATTCAGACTGAATTCTATTTCTTTATTCCTACTCTATGTGGTACAAACTAAAGAGACTGGAATATACAAAGAGGCGCCGTGTTCTGATTGAAATTTCAATTTATCTGTCAGTGTGCTTCCAATCGAACAAGAGACCTGTCAATCAGCAAAGGGAACGTCCATTAATTACGTCACGCAAAAAGTGACTTTTTATAACCTCCCCCCCCCCCCTTGTCACGTTTTTTGTATGGATCTTCAATTTTTTTTGTATGGATCGTCACGTTTTCACATACCCCCCCTCCCCACCTACCACGTGACGCAATTAATGGACGTTCCCAAACTTGATTTGAAAATGGTGGGAAGTTTTGTTAGGGGCCTTGAATAGCGTAGTCAGTTATGAGTGAAAGTATTAGCAGTATGTTTTATTTAGGTCCTTAGGTCACATAATGTACTTGAATCTTATATATACATGAATACATTTTATCTACGTAACAATGTTAATTCAACGGTTCTTATAAGGCAATAGATTTGCTATCAAATTTATTTTTTCGACATTTTTTCGCTACTAACGCTTTCAACCTAAATAGAGCCAATTTTCTTATCAATTTATTCTTGATAGCGTGACAGTTCAGGAAATGCTGCGTTTGAACTTTAATAAAAAGCACTACAATATTTTCGAACTGTTCATTCTCGCAGATATCTGATGTTTTCAAGTGAACTCTTACAATTGATTCTAGGCTTATAAAAAAATTAAACGTATCTTCGTTGGCATATACTAAAGCATTTCCTGTAAAATCTTTAAGTATTGTGAATTTACTGAAATTAGCCAAAAACGGCTGATCTGAAATACATTTGCTCACGCATTTATCACAAACCGACGCCTTTTTAGCTACCTTATGTATCATTAATCCAGAAATATGGTACAGCACATTCCGTTCCGATTCATTCAATGGTTGTATTGCTATTGGGAAAGTAGATAAAGCCGATGATAAAGCAATTCGTGTGGACACATTTTCCATTTCAGATTCCTTCTGCTGCGCCACCTGTCGGACATTGCTCGTTGATTAACCACTCCCTATCGTCGGTTTCGTATGATGACCCAGGTACATCAGTTAAATACTGAGAAATACAAATGGATTTCAATAGATTCCTAAACTGTAAAGCTGTTGGTTTTTTTTGTCTTATACGAATTTGCGAAAATAGGTTTTACACACAGTCTTGTGTAAAGCGACCTGTTAATAAAAATGTGTAATTTTTAACATTCAAAAAAAGATCCTGTAGTCTTAGCACAGAATTTATTGCTAAGATGATGGACGACTGCCATGGTTTAATTTTTTTTGTATAGCCTACTTCTATCGAATGTATCATTTGCTTGAAAAAATCAAGGAATGCCAGCATTTGATTGTAAACTTAAGGTTTTGCTGAAAGATATAAATAGTTAATAGAAATGGAACTGGCACTATATAATGGTACTTACTTTTACTCAATGCCATCATAAACGACCTACTTGATGACAGACTAAACCATTTAGAAAAGCATTCTACAAAATATGCAGTGGAAAGAACTTCAGGTCTGTTAGCTATTTGCTGGTATGTAAGGCTGTAGGGCTGGTATGTAAGGCTGTAGGGAGAAGAGTATGCATCAGTTATTTGCAAATATAATCTATTACCTTGTGATTAATTGTCAACGATATCTTCCAAAATACCTGTTTTGCTTGATATAACTATAATTCAGAGCTTGCTCTTTCGTTTCAAGATGAAATTTTGCTTTTTGTTTCGCGAGTTTATCTTGAAATTTGGTTTGAGTTCTTCAGCAGAACTTCTTTTTGATGATAAGGTAAATCGTCCATTGCCGATGGCGTACCTTAAAATCTGTTTAGCATTAAATTGTTCTCGTTCCGTGGATTGGTTCGTCGCGATCAATTAATACATGAAGGCGTAAAATGAAATAAAAAAATAGAAAATGAAAGAATGTGAATTAATATGTTATATGTAATATGTGTTTAATATATTGTATAATTGTTATGTATTTTCTTTTTTTTTGTCCAAACCCTATTATCATATCCGGTTATTTTTTAGCCTAAACTGGATGATCTATATGACGCTGTGTGTGCATGTATACGCTGAAACTTATGTCGATACTAATGTTAATTGATCAGGTTTACCTTTTGATATGTTGAGAGGGATAATACATTTATTACTTATCTTAATTTTTAACTTTTGTCTGTTGATTATTTAGTTCACTCATTCCGTGGAATGTCTCGTTAGAACCAGACAGGATTTCTCATTCAGTTTCTGGAGCATTGTCTTGAAATAATTGAATTTTGTTTTGAGTTCTTCAACAGGACTTCCTCTTGATGACGTAATATATCGTCAGTTGCCGGTGCGCACTGTAAGAGCTCCGTTTTTCTTTAAAACTAGAATGAAGTAAGCAAAATCGCCTCTCGGTAGAAAGCTTTGATACAAGCATAGCATCTTGGGTTACCATTTCCATTTTCATCTCATCTCTTAGCAATTCTCGCAACTTGAAAACAAAAGATCGTCAATCGTAACCATCGGATTTCTAGCTTTTTATTTAAATTTAATGTTCTTTATTTTTGGAAGTTGAAAGTAACATAATAACAAAAAGAATAAACTGATTCCTACATCAAACTCCTATAATTCCGAACATTATGAATAATGGATCATGAGATGAAAAATGGAACAGGTTCCCCTTTGTGATGATACTTTTCAAAAGTGCTAGGTTGTGATAATAAACTATGTAGGTTTTTCAATTGCGTTTATATGATCATGTGCAACATTCCAACTAGTCACAAATCCTGTACTTGATCATCGATCACTATCTCAGTATAATAATGTTTGTCGATAGGAAATACTGACGCATTTTTGGGCTGCATTATCACTGATCTGGCAACACTAGTGTGCTTCTTTCCAAAATGGTAAAGAACCAGACCAGCCCTGGGACCTGGTAGTTGAAGTTAAACTACCTCAAGGTTTTGCCAGAGCCCAGGGTGTTTTAGAAGCTCCAGAATATCGTACAATATCCCACTTTCGAAGCTTATATCTTCCATCCTCCTTTGTAACGTTCGCTCCGATGGAATAGGGTACTATTGACGCTCGTGCTTGTATCCTTTCTTACCGCATGCAAATTTTGTTTTTAGGCTCTCTGTGATAGTTGTATTGCTCCATTCTTTAGGTCGCTGCTTACCGTACCGCAAAACATCAACCTGGTCACTGTTAAAAGTTTTGTTTAAGGCGCTTAGAGCAAGGTCATGCTGTTTGTTTTGTTTTTCGATAGCGGTGTCTTGGGCTTACACCTTCTGTTTCAGGGATCTGCACTTGGTCTCAAGTTCAAGTACTCGTCTAAAATAAATAATTAAGGTCAAGCCATGAGAAGAGATGAACAACAACTTTTTTAGCTTACTTTTCATACACTGTTTTTGTTTGTGCACAAATCCGTTCATGTTCTACAACATTCGAGTGACGTACTTCGACGGAAATCTTTGTAGTCAGATTGCGGTTGTTTTGATTCAGTGATACACTTGCCACCATGCCAGTCACGCTTTCTGAAAATGCAGATGCCAGTTGGGTTCCGGGTTCTTATTTTGCACGACTTCACTTTCAAATCTCGAGAGCGGAATTTGGTGCTCTGATGATGTAGCGGATGCATTTAACTGGAACGTAGAATTCGGTTGATTCGTAATATTTTCACAAGCGGGTGCTTGGAGCCTCCTGCTATGCCCGGCAAAGTTGGAAAATTAGAAATCTGTGCGACGAATGGGTACACTGGCAATGCTCCTCTACCTTGAGAATTTTTCCCTTCACCGAGGCGAAATAAATGTCGTCTGGGCCGAAGTGGAACTGAAATTGTTGAAAAGAATTCACTAAATGTAATTTAATTGAGATGATGAATAAATCTTCTTACACTGCATAGCCGGCAGCTATCGGTGAGACAAAAATCAGACGGAAGGCCACAAAACTTAAGCCATGCTCCTCTTTGTGTTGATTCGGCAGGGAAACGAAAAAACGCAATGTTTTTGAAACCTGGCGTGGTTTTGTTGCAGCAATACTTTGCCAAACACTTCATGGTTGTGGACGTAACTTTAATTATAAAAATTATCGAAAGAACAACACTTGTTATAAAACCAACAATAACAAATGGTTCAAACGCAATGAAAACAAAAGTCAAGCAAAGTTTCGAGCAATGACAGTGATGCGCGTATCGTGTAACGTGGTTGCTAGACGATTTATTTTCGTAGGGATCAGATAGAAAGAAATGATGATAATGGTCCCGCCCTTACCCCTACAAAGGTTTGAGCTAGACGATTTTATCTCTAAGATAATTAATTTGGTAACAATCCAAACCAGTTAAGCAAAAAAAAACGAACTGATTTCATCTACAGATATAAATTTCTTCAAAAGTATCCATTTGCTTCACAGCGACATAATCGTGAAAACCTTTGAGGTTAACCACAAAAGTTCGCAAGTATTCCCAGCGATCAGGAAATTCTGTTGCAATTCAGATCACAGAATCCAGTCAAAGGATATTATCAAAAGACAAGCCAATATCCGATCCTGCCCGCTACAGAGTCAGAGGTTCCAACACTAATGGAACCGCCACCTTAGTTTTGGGCTGACCAAGGATATCCCCACTCAGGGAGATCGAGAAAAATTCCAAACCGAAAAAATCCTCGACCGGCATTAGTCAAACTTTTACTTTCAACCACAAAAGAATTGACGAAGAATTCCCCGACATTCAGCCAGGCAACTCGCTACTATTTCATAGTATCATCTAAAGCATCAAAGGCCAATTTTTTTTAACGAATTTAAAAAGAAGTCCATCATATCTGTATACCGCGCGCGAGGCTCAAACAATTGTAGACTACTTTCTTTATTTTTCTATTTTTTTAACCTAACACAACATTATACAAATTTCCATCATCATCATTGTGACGAACAAAATAGTGAGTATTGTAGTATTGTAAATGTGAAAAAATAAAATTTAAAAAATAAAATAGCCAACTCATTATAATCCGTTTATAAAGAACTTCGTCAGATACATTCTTCATTTATACAAAAAAAAAAAAGCAACATAAATGTACAAGAAATGGTCTACACAAAATAATCCGTTTTATAATAATAAAACATCGTCAGGTACAATCTTCATAGATATTGAAAAAAATTACGCTTGCTGCTCAGAATACAGTTTTAACGTGTGAAATACATAGTCTTTGAAATTCTGAAAGTGTTGGTGCACGTCTAATGTGTCTTGGCATCGAATTTTTTTTTTTTTTTTTTATAATCATTTATTTGCACAGGCTCAATCGAATTAACTTTACAGAGCCAAATTTTCATATTTGTTAAAATCATTTATCTTAAAACTAAAGTTAGGAGGAAAGAGCCGATTACTCGCGGCCGTCTCGAGGTTAATAGGAATTACAAATTACGGATGGGAAAGAGGGTAGGAATTTAAAGTATGGTTTACATAACACATTAAATTTAAATTCTAAATTATCTAAACACTTATAACTATACAATTTATGGTTTTCTTTTGACTTGAACATTTCTTGAAAACGAAAAAAAAACACACACATACACACACATATAAAAAAAAAAAAACTTATACTAAACATACAGGTTAAACTAACTACAATCTAATGCTAATGTTAGTCAAAAACACATAAATGAGTTTCATGTACTCCAAATCACGTACAGCCAAAATATCTCGAATTGGCACATTGGGTTGTCTACCTCGAGCCCGAAGGGAATCATAAAGTTCAGATCTGACTCCACAATGTTCAGCACAAGACCAAATAACGTGGTCTGCGTCTTGATAGCCTTGTCCACACTCACAGAGATTGCTGTCGCTCAGCCCAACCCGGTATAAATGAGCGTTCAAAGAATAATGATTGGACATGAGGCGAGACATGACACGAATGAAGTCTCGACCCACATCCATCCCGCTAAACCAAGATTTCTTCGACACCTTTGGGATGATAGAATGTTGCCATCGCCCCAAATCTCCTTTACTCCATTTATACTGCCAGCTGACGAGTGACTGTTGACGAAAAATAGGAAAAAATTCGTTGAAGGCGATTTGTCGATCACAAATATCGCCTTCCATAGCGCCCACCTTTGCAAGCGAGTCCGCTTTCTCATTGCCCGGAATCGAACAATGAGATGGGACCCATACAAAGGTGATGATAAAATAACGCGAAGATAAAGCACTTAGAAGCTCCTGTATTTTCATGAGAAAATACGAGGAGTGCTTTACCGGCCTCAATGAGCGAATAGCCTCTATAGAACTGAGACTATCCGTGAAAATGAAAAAATGATCCGGTGTTAGTGAGGCAACAATTTCTAGCGTAAAATGTATTGCCGCTAATTCAGCGACATACACGGAACAAGGAGCTTGAAGTTTACGGTTGGCGCTATAAATTTCATTAAATATACCAAAGCCTGCTGACTCCTCTATCAAAGATCCGTCAGTGAAGAACGAATTAGTGGAATCAACTTGGCCAAACCTTGCAGCAAATATCACCGGAGCAATCATAGGACGATGATGCTCTGGGATTCCACGAAGCTCCTGCTTCATGGATAGATCAAAATGAATCGAATTGTCGAAATCGGAGAAGCAAACACGATTGGAAATGTTCGGCGAAGGGCTGACATCCTGTGTTATGTACAAATGGTACAAGGTCATGAAGCGGGTTTGAGGATTCAACTCAAGGAGCTTCTCAAAATGTTCGATTACCTGAGGGTTCATAACTTCACACCTGGTGAGGAGCCGGAGAGATAATTCTGTAAACCGATCCGAGAGTGGCAACATGCCAGCCAGCACTTCAAGACTCATGGTGTGAGTCGAGTGCATGCAACCTAACGCGATACGAAGACACCGATACTGAATACGTTCCAGTTTAATGAAGTGCGACCGAGCCGCTGACTGAAAACAAAAACTACCGTATTCCATAACCGACAAAATCGTTGTCCGGTACAACGTTAGAAGATCTTGCGGATGCGCTCCCCACCAGGTTCCGGTAATTGTGCAGAGAAAATTGATCCTTGGCTGGCACTTTCGCTTCACATACTCAATATGGGATCTCCAGGTGCACTTTGAATCGAACCAGACCCCAAGATATTTAAATGACATAGAATGAGTTATCGGCTTACCCCAAATTTGAAGCTTCGGTTGTGCAGGGTTATGCTTCCTAGAAAAAACTACCAACTCAGTTTTCTTCGTAGAGAATTCGATACCTAGCTCTAGAGCCCAAGTAGACAAATTGTCCAAGGTATCCTGTAAGGGTCCTTGCAGATCGACCCCATTGGGTCCCGTGACAGACACTACGCCGTCATCTGCAAGTTGTCTCAACGTACAGTTGTCACCTAGACAACCGTCAATGTCTTTGACATAAAAATTATACAAAGGGGGCTTAAACATGATCCCTGGGGAGACCCATGTAGCTAAATCGTGAAGCTGTAGAGGTTCCATGAGAGAAGCTCATATGTTTCTCTGACAGCAAATTGTACAAAAAATTGTTCATTAATGGTGAAAAGCCACAAGCGTGGAGTTTATCTGAAAGAACTTCAACAGATACTGAATCAAAAGCCCCCTTGATATCCAAGAATACAGAAGCCATTTGCTCTTTTTTAGCAAAAGCTAACTGAATATCTGTGGAAAGCAACGCGAGACAGTCGTTCGTTCCCTTACCCCTACGGAAACCATATTGAGTATCTGAAAGCAGGTTGTTCGTCTCAACCCATTTGTCCAGACGGAAGAGGATCATTTTCTCCAACAACTTTCGAATACAGGATAACATCGCGATGGGTCGATAGGAGTTGTGGTCGGACGCGGGCTTACCAGGTTTTTGAATGGCAATAACTCTCACCCGTCTCCAATCATCCGGTACAATGTTGAGTTCCAGACACTGATTAAACAAGTTCAACGTGCGCCTCTTCGCGACGTCTGGGAGGTTCTTGAGCAAGTTGAACTTGATCCTATCAGCGCCTGGAGCCGTATTGCCACGAAAGGAGTGCGAGAGAGAACTCTACCATTGAAAAGGGTTGGCTAATCTCATCTATCGAATTCGAGGTTTCGCGAGGAATCATCCGTGCCGGCACAGAATCTGGACAAACTTTTTGCGCGAATTTGAGGATCCATTGGTCCGAGTACTCCTCGCTCTCGTTGTTCGTAGTTCGGTTACGCAACCTTCGCGCCGTGTTCCAAAGAGTACTCATCGACGTTTCGCGCGATAGCCCGTTCACGAATGTTCGCCAGTAACCGCGTTTCTTGGCCTTGATGAGGCTCTTAAGTTCGCGTTCGAGAGCCGTGTATACTTCGAAGTGCTCAGGTGTTCCACGTCTACGGAAAACTTTAAACGCGTCGGACTTTTTACGGTAAACCTCGGTGCATTGCTGATCCCACCATGGAGAAGGAGGTTTCCTGCGAGATGACGTCCCTGGAACTGGTCGAGTTTGAGCTTGAAGCGCGCTGTTTAAGATCAGGTTGGAGAGGAAGTTATATTCTTCCAGCGGTGAAAGCCTTTCTACCGTCGTTACGGCTTCATCTACTGCTGTCTTAAACTTTGTCCAATCGATGTGACGGGTAAGATCATACGTGACGTTGACAGATTTCGACGAATTGAACCCGGTGGCAACCGAAATTTTTATGGGCAAGTGATCACTACCGTGGGGATCTTGAATCACATTCCATGTGCAATCCAACGATAATGAATTCGAACAAAGTGTGAGGTCTAATCTACTGCCAACTGAGGATGTACCAGCCAAACGTGTTACTTCTCCATTGTTGAGAACTGTCATATTGAAGTTGTCACAGAGGTCATATATCAAAGAAGAACGGTTGTCATCGTACAGTTCTCCCCAGCCTGTACCGTGAGAGTTAAAATCTCCCATGACCAACCGCGGAGCAGGAAGAACCGAACAAACATCTGAGAGTTGTTTTCGGTTAATGGAGGCTCTTGGAGGAATATAAACGGAAGCAATGCAAAGGCTTTTATTTTTAATAACAGCCTGACATGCGACAACTTCAATACCTGGAATAGGAGGAAAATTCACTCTATAGAAGGAGTAGCACTTTTTGATCCCCAAAAGTACTCCCCCTCCACGCGAATCCTCACGATCAAGACGAATAATATTGAAATCATGAATCGGAAGATTGATTTCGGGAGAGAGCCATGTTTCACAAAGAGCGAATGCATCACAACCGGTAGTGTGAGCTAAAAATTTAAAAGATTCCAATTTAGGAATCAAACTTCGACAATTCCACTGTAGAACAGTGATCAAATCCCCGACCTCATTTGGAAAATTATCCATCGAAGGAAATGATAGCTGCAAGGATGGGCCACTTTAATGTTAATTTCTGCAAAAAGGTTTTCACAGTGGGAAGCATTGCCATAACAATGCTTTTGAGAGGGTCAGAAATTTCGAGGTACTTAAAGATACCTTCGGCAATGTCATCAAATGAGAACAGCCCACTAGAGGAGGGGGCTTCTGTTCTTAAAATTGGGGCTTCAGGGGTTTTGGATGTCCCCGGGAGAGATGGAAAGTCCTGGGTGTAGTTAGTACTACGAAAACCAGGTGGATTAGGATTTTCCTTTTTTCCACCTCTCCTTGAATTGGGCAAGCTGGTTTTGGGCTCCAGTTCAGCAATTTTCCGTGGGCGGACGCGTCTTCGCTTCCGTGAAGCACCTTCCGGAAAGCTGAATGATGTTCCCTCTTCAGCCAAATCAAAGTCAGACTCGTCATCTGACAGAGGAGCAAAGGGATTTGTATTGACATTGGGTGATGGTGAGGCTTTCTTCAGCATTTCGGCGAAAGATTGCCTGGAACGCTGTTTTAGCGAGCGTTCTAATTTTTCCCCGCGTTGTTTGTACGCCGGGCAAGATGAGAGAGCATGTGGAGGAGTTTCCTTGCAGAAAGCGCATTTTGGTGTGCTGTCTGCACAGGCGCCATCCTCGTGCTTCTCCCCACAATTAGAGCAGCGTGCCTTATTGCTGCAATGGGAGGTCGTATGTCCCATCTGCTTGCACTTTTCGCAGATCATTACCCGAGGTACAAACAACCGCACAGGTAGTCGAAGTTTTCCCAACTCGACGTATTGAGGGAGGGCTGAACCAGAAAAAGTCACACGAAACGAGTCTGAGGGGTAAATTTCTTTTCACCCTTAGTGATCGATACGGTGCCTAGTTTTCGCACATCGAGTATCTTGACTGAAGGAAGCAGAGGGTTCTTAAATCGACCAACCCCTGCTTCAACAGGATCTCAGGGGTCAAACTCGCTTCGGAGACCACACCTTCTATCTCAATACCTCGAGCTGGGATGTACACTAAATACTCCAGTGTAAAAAATTGAGAGACAGCAATTTCGTTAGCTTGTTTAAGGTTGGACACAACGACTTTTAACTTATTGTGTCTCACCTTAATTATCTCGGTCACGGCCGAGAATCGTTTCGTCAGATCGTTTGAAATCTGGTAAATGTTGAGAGGTTTCGTTTTGGGCCGAAAATAGACAACCCAAGGACCAGATGAACTATCTGGATAAGCACGCGATCGGGTAACTTTGAGAGCTACCCCATCATTTTGCGCCATAGATGATTCATCTTCCGATAAATCATCCATGGCTCGCTTGTGGGAGCTTATGGCTCAACCACTAACGTAGTTATCTACAATCAATCACAGATACACAAATTAAACCTAAGCACACACACACTCACACACTCTCAGTCACTCTCCACAGTCACACAAACACAAGAGCGAGAAACAAAAACTTATCTTATATACTAATAAAAAACTTATCTTATATGTATCACTGATCTACTGCAGACGGGCGACGAATGTGCTGCTGCTGCTGCCGAGCGACGATGAGTGGCCGCGTGTACCGTCTAGGCGTGGAGCTGAACGATGATGATGATATTGTTGGTCGGTGGTGGTTAGCAGATGAACGATTGCACGCTACACACAATGGACTGCTGGTGTGCGTGCCGTATAGATGCGGAGCAAAATGGTTTTTGGATCGGGGCAATATTGCTAATTGCAATTAATGACGTTGTTGCCCTGCTAGATCACACAACGTTTTCTTCTTCAGAAACAGAATTTCACTCGCGATCAAGAAAAACTAAATGAAACTGACTTGAACTGATAATAACACCTACTAAAAAACATCCAAAGCTACGGAGAGCGGATCGAACGAACTGTACCGTTCGCTTGTTCACTGGGCAATGATGGCATCGAATTGAAAACATTTATTCCTTTACTAAAACTTTTGTGAAGCACATGTCAAGAAATTCGGTGTTCTTATTTCATCCGCGTTTCTAGTTTTATATCTATGACAATCACTTCCTCTTTCAATTCGATCACACAAATATCGAGGAAGCAAACCATTAACTACTTTAAAAATGAACACCATAGTTAAATACACAATTCTTTGCTTCACTTATAGCCATTGTAAAGCGTCTAACATAAAAGTCGAGGAAGTGAATCTGTTACATCGTAAAATCAAACGCATTATTTTATTCTGCAAACGCTGTAACCTCAATATTTGTGTTTGGTTGGCCAAGAATAAAATGGAAGGGCAAAACTCTAAATGAGGGGAGATGATTGATTTGTATAGCTGTATATTACTGCAAGTAGTTAAATCGTTTTTTAATCGGCGTAGAATTCCATACCTCTTGGCAATTTTCTTGATGACATTGTCAATGTGAGCGTTGAACTTTAGCTTGTCATCAATAATCACGCCAAGATATTTAATCTCCCGAACGCGATCAACTGTCTCACCATCAATCGTAACGGAGACATTCTCATTTACTCGATTCTGTGAAATTACCATACATTTAGTTTTACTTATATTCAATTTTAATTGCTTACATTTCAACCATCTGCTTAGAAAACGCAAATCTTCGTTCAAATGGGTAACGGCTTCATTTAAATCTTTAGCTGCAATGAACAACACAGTGTCATCTGCAAACAGATTAATGTCACAAAATCGTAAAACACGTCGCATGTCATTAATATACATAATAAACAAAAGGGGCCCTAATACACTTCCCTGAGGCACACCAAGGTTATTCCCCACGGGACTGGAAACAGAATCATTAAAAACAGTCCTTTGAGTTCTGTCAGACAAATAGCTTTCAAACCATCTGTATGCAGTACTCGAAATTCCAAAGCGCTTTAATGCTTTCAACAACAAGGGCCTAGAAATTGTTTCAAAAGCGCGTTTCAGATTTAAAAAAATTAGTGGGGTTGTGTACCAGACACGACCGGTTGACGTAGACTACGTTAAACCAAGTGATGCATTATAATGTCAGGGAAATTCTGTGTGGCTATTATTAGCGTTAAAAGGGTTTCAAATTCATATTTCAATTATTCGTGCCGGTCGCTTACCCTTGCCGACAGAAGCAGTTTAATCCTTAATATGACGGGTGCGGCTCTTATGGGACATTAGACCAGCGTTTTGAAGCCAGTATGTAAGAAAATTCTATTGTACGCTCTTGAGATATTATTTGGTGGCCCTGAAAAGGTCCGTTTGGTTTTATGAAGTCAGTATGTGGGAAAATTTTCATGAACACACTTTATAACTCTTTGGTGGCCCTGAAATACAAACATATATTTTGACTGATACCTTGTCTCCTTTTTAACAGTCACCACATAATTGACTCAGTCGATTATGTAGCGCACGATTACAATTTTAACTATAACTCATACAATAATTTAGCTAGAAACGATATTCAACTAGTTATACCTTTGCTAAGACAGGCTTAACAAGGCATTTGCTGTACTGGACCATGAAAAGACACCAACTAACATTATTGAGTCGAAAACTTTCGATGGATATAGATATCATTAAGGATTATTGTTCGAACGAATTTCAGTAAAGTTTATTTATTTCATCGCTCCGGGCATTTATTTATATTATCGCATTGGGAGTTCAGCTATATTCGGTATACTATTCGAAATATAAAGCTACTTTATAAAAACTAAATGACTTTCTCATGTGATCAATCGGCCATTCCATTTCAAAACATTGAAATTCCCACTATATTCATTTAGTTATATAGGTGTTGGTATGAATAAGCCCTTCGAAAAATACACAACCGCTCACTCTTACTTTTCCATTGAAAACTTTTATATTCTACATTTCACTATGTGATGAATACATTAGGCCATAGTTGGGAATATAACGTGAAATGCATACCTAAAATATGGTCTATGGGTTTCTTGTGAAATTATTATTCATGTGTCTATGTGAATATCAGGTAAATTAGTGAATTCAATATGGCTAAAACGTTAAGGAAATCGAAATATATATGAACATATTCGATCTCGCAGAAGAAAGAGAGTGAGTTTTATAAAATATCATTATTCTTTCCCATGGGTATGGGAGAAAAGGTTGGTTAATATATAATAAATTCTTATAGGTATAAGATAAACACCTGAGAAAATAATCACGCATTAAAATATGTTCAGCGCATTATTTGTATCGAAATCATGTGTAGGTTCGTATGATGTAAAAGCACGCGGCGCATGTCATCACCAGAGTACAATTAATACTATGTTGAAATTTATTAAAACAGGGAGCGATAACATAGAGAGATATCCAATTGCTATGATGACATGCACTTTGTCAAATTGATTCAAATTTAATAAATATCAATTTCCTACCTCGAGTTTAAAGACCTTTTCCAGCGTCCCAGTCAGCTGTTGGCAACGAACAAAACGGCACTAGATTAAATGGCGCACAAACCCAACGAAATATTGATTTAATTCTTATAAAAACAACTCTCTGAACTGGATTGGTTGTCCTCAAAAGGACAGATTATTTGTGGATTGCTCCAACGAGTTGGGTAAAATTTTCCCGACGGCTCGCCCTCCATGGATGCGTTTTTGCAGTTGCAGCGAACGAATCGGCACCATGATATTAGGCACACAAATCAAACGGAATAAAACTTTAATTCTTGTATAAACAACTCTTTCAATTAAATTAGTTGTCCTCAAATGGACAGATTATCGATTTACGGATTGCGCAAACCAGCTGGGTAAAATTTTTACCGACGGCTCGCCCTCCATCGAGCACCGAACTGAATTTAAGATTAGGTCTATAATAAACAACTCTTTTATTTTAATTTATTGTCCTCAAAAGGACAGATTATTTGCACCTACTGCTGCTCGCCCCAAAGACGCTTTCCTCCAAACAGCAGCGTTTTCGAAGTCGCGGCGAAACAATCGTCACGATGAGGTAAGGTGGCGGCTTGCACAAACCGACGTGATTGTGCGCCCCCATAATCCGCCATTTTACCTCATCGCGACGATCGCTGTTTGGGAGAGTCTTGGTACATATAACCACAGAGGACTGAAGCAGGCGTTAGTTCTTGAAGCCTGCTACTTTTGGTGTGGCGCTAGTGACAATTTGAACATTTTAAGCTCGGTTCACAGTGGATTATAATTTCTTATGATATTTCTACTATCAACCCAAGTAACATTTTTCATTAGATAAACGCTTTATTGGCAATACGTATACAACTTTAAACTGAGTAGTGGTTAAGTAGTGGTTGCACAAGCGCCCAGCCAATATTTTCACAAGCAAATCTGGCGAATCTACCCAGCTTCATGAAAATGTAAAAACTGTCAAGCAGCATATGTAATCGGTTAATAGCCTAGGAAGCTTTTATTCAAAAATTATACAACTTATTACGTAACTGTTCTCAAAGACAGTACTTTTGAAACGCATATTCAGCATATTTATTTGTTCATCACAATTTTTATTTTTAGAACTGTGGCAAACAGCTTTTTATTGCTAGTCACGTTGATATAAACGCTTAAACGCATAGTCACTATACAGCAATCGAAAAAATATGTATGCCAAACCCTGTTTACAATACTCGTGAGCGGTATTACGGCAATGGTGCTGTTTTATCGTTGTAATGAGTAATTAATATTTAAGTATATGAACTTTGTATTGTAATGTTTATGTATAGTATTATATTTATATATCTCTACCCCCGTTGTGTACTTACCAGATTCGAACTCTGCACCTTCACCATAAGAACGGTGACTGTATCCTCAGATCCATATCAGCTGTGAGGAATTCCAGTACACGCATTCAAAGTGTTCAAACCATATTTTATTTCTAATAATGCTGAGCAACAATAATAGCTGAAGCTCTTTACGAACAGGTTCATACTGTTTTGAAAATCAGTGTTACCGAGATTCTTATAATCTAAACATGATCACCATCCAATTTTCGTTGTTATCTATGCCGCGCTCTGATTCATTTGTTATATTTTTTTAACTACATTAATATCAATTTCATTTATAACTGTTGTTATAGATTGCTATATTCATCATTGCTATATTAATGAATTTCCTGTGATTAAAAAAAGTAAGACCGAGAATTGAACCCCTGATCTTCTGCTCAGTCGAATTTATATTGTTTATTTGAGAGCAATTTTCGGCAGCACTGTCAATTACGTGAATCTCCGAATATAAATTCCTCGAATAAGCTTCATACTTTCTCAGATTTCGTTTTCAATAGTAAGTACCGCTTTTCTTATTTTTTTCAAAATCCTTCGAAATATTTTTAAATCTAAATGCTCTGCTCGATAAAATGGACGGTATTCCTTCCATTTCGTTTGACAACTCGGACTAAACTCAAGAGCTTAAGCTCAAGAACTCCATATAAATAACTGCATATATGCTGCATACTCTGTGCCTACAACTACACTTAGGAAATTATCCCTACGATCAGACTATGAACCACAAAGCCATAAGAGATCGTATGAAAAGATTGTTGTTGCATTGGTCGATAAAACCATACCTCTTGTACACTTTCAATTGACATCACTTATCAAGCGTGTATAGTCTCGTGGGATTGTGGCTCGGCTCTGGATGCAGAGGTTCATGGTTCGCTTCCCGATTGCAACTTTTTTTTTCATGTGAGGAAAATATTCATACGATCGTCATATGATTTCTTACCATAAGGGAATCGTATTAAATTTGCAATATTGTCTTTTGGCAAATTTCCATACGATATTCGAATGAAATCTTCTCGATTTGTTCACTCATTGTACTTATACAACATTTTATACAGCTATAATCACTAAGCTGTATAGCGGCTAAGGTATTTCTAATATAAAGGCTTTTGAAAAGCTATTACAAAGCCAACAAATAAAACTGAGTAAGAGAACACAGAATGATAATTCAAAAGCTTCACCGACTAATTTCTTAGCTACATAAACAAGCTGTGTAAATGCATACAAACATTGTTCGCATAAGAGCTTTCTTTCCAAAGTATGCAACCTAAAGCTAAATGTTGTGTTAAAGCTGTGTTACATGACGCATAAGTACTGTATCGATTTTTTAATTCTGCTTATAGCTTATTCAGCTTCACTTGCTTTTATACAATTATAACACAGTTTATAAGTTCTTAACTTCGGCTTAGGCAACTAAAATTGTTAGTTGGGAACCTACTAGTATCAGTAATGTAGATATAACATTATTATACCTGGCTGATAAACAATGAAAAAATACTATCGTTGTGATAATCACTGCACTAAGTACAACACGGAAGACTTTACTCTCGAATCAAATTAACGAAAATTATGCCAACTTCCACCGCGTATATTGTGTTTGCTGCCTACAGCCTTCAAGAAATCCGAGTTGTCAAATTAGCACCACACGCAGCACCAAATTTTCGGCTTCACGATTGTTGTTCGTGGATGACAGCCGCTTCAGCCCTGTGTATAACCATCAGCTGCTACGCGACCACTAGCCTCTGCGACCAGCTCCGCTGCCGGCAAATGAAGCAGCTGCGACCAGCTACCAGCGACCAGCTCCGTACAACTTCAATGCTGCCAAACGACTGAGGCAAAATTTTCCTATGTGTGCGCTTAGAGCATCTCCAGGAGTGTTGTAGTTCTAGATTCATTTAATATGTCAGTTATATTTTTTTCTCTTGGGAAAATATATAACATACATACCCTCTCTTCAGCAGCAGTTCCAAATGTTGTTCTAAACCTGAAGACTTGAATGTGTGTGTATAATTGATTCTCAAAACTTCTGTGGGCATATTCTCAGAATTTCTTAGGAATTCTCCTCAAATTTCCGCTGTAATTCTTGTCAGAACCCTTTGGAATTTCCCTCAGAACTACTATCGCCTTCGAATTTCTCTAGAAATCTCAGAAATTGTCTGGAATTTTCCTCAGAATTCCCTTAGATTTTTTTTTAGAATTCTCCTAGAATTCTCCTCAGACTTCAGTTGCAATTCTTCAAAGGTTTTTTTCTGGAATTCTCCCTTTAATTTATTCGCAGTTTTTCTAAGAATTCCTCTGGAGTTCTTCTCAGTGTTCTTCTGCAATTCTTATCAGAATTCCTGTGGAATTAATCTTGGAATTACACTGAAATTCTCAAAATTCCACTCAAACTGTCTTCAGAAGTCCTGCGGAATTCTCCAGAAGTCCACTTGAATTCTTCTCAGAATTTCTCAGCAATTCTTACTAGAATTTCTCTAGTATTCTACTCAGAATTCTTCTTAAATTCTCATCAGAATTCCTCTGGAATTCCTCTCAAAATTCCGCTGGAATTTCTTCAGTATTCATCTGGAATTTTCCCTCATAATTCCTTTGGGATTCCTATCAGAACTTCTCTGAAATTCCCCTTTATATTCGTCCAAATCATTTTCGGTTCTATACCTAATTTAAATATTCCACAATATGGAGAAATTCTTGGAAATATTTTAGAAACAAAGAAATAGGGAAATGATGGTAATAACAAAGAAATAGGGACATGATGGTCAGCAAGTTCAGACTTGTTGCTGCAACTTGAAATTATTAACGAAAAAGTAGAACGTATACAAGATTCAAACAGATGCACGACCGAGCGTTGATTCAAAGTTTGACGTTTGACTTAATTCCATAGACACTACCAAAATGACAAAAAAAAAAATAACTTGGATGAAACGCGTTTCAAATTTCTATTTTGTAACGACCATAGACTCCTGGAGATGCCCTTATGCCGTTCTCAGCTTCATGCGAGACGTACATGGAGAGACAAATGACATGATTGGTTAAAGTCTCTCTCTAACACAGAAGAAGAAGATGATGCAAGACGTTCCTTGCTTCGATTTGAAATCTGTGATAGGAAATTTGGTAAATTTACTCTGCAAAATGACATTATAAGACATCACCTTATATTTTCGTTATTTTCAATAGTTTACTATTGTTTGAGAATAATGTTTGACAATTGAATTGGAGCGCGGTAAAATTTCCGACCGATTGAAGAAGAAATCATGTAAATCTATCGTGTATTATTTGAGTTATTCGCGTACAAAACGTACGGTTTTTCGTGACGGTCGCAATATTTTAGATTTTCAATTGACACCCTACCCTTGCCGTAAGACGTAGTCTACGTCAAAACAGCAAAAATTGTTTGTTTACTCTCTAAGTTATCTTTCCATTTTGCTAATACTAAATTTAACGCGGTTTCACAAGAATGGCCTTCCCGGTAGCCAGATTGTTCCGAAATCAACAAAGAGTTACTATTCAAATATTGTAACAACTGGCCTTTCACAACAAGCTCTAAAATTTTCTCTAATGTGTGCAACATGTTGATAGGACGAAACTCTTCGGCTTTAATCGTCCCAGCAACCTTTTGAATCGGAACAACCAACGATTCTTTCCACACTTCAGGCACGTGCCCAGTTTGCAATGATTCACTAATAAGGTCCAGTAAAGTGTGACCAATGACATGAAAGCAATCTTGAATAACTCTAGCATTAGCATTATCTACTCCAGCCGTTTTTCCTAATGAAAAGCAAATATTTCTAAGCTCATCTATTGTGATCGGGTGAAAACTTTCAAATCTGCAATTAATATTAACTGGCTGGTTTAATTCATCAGGTTCATCGACCAATTCAATTGATTGGTTGATCAATGAAACGCTATTGACGAAATAATCATTAAACTTAGATGCAATTGCTTGTTCAGACTGTTCTATTGTGCCTTCAAAAGTTATGGACCGCGGTCTGCAATTGCTAGGTTTCAATAATGATTTCAAAATTTTCATAACTCTCTGCTGTTGTTTTGATGTTGATCAATTTTCCTCTGTATATATTTACAACGAGTTTTTTTAATGGATTGTGAATATTTATTCTGCGCGATTGTGTACTTATTCCAATGATTATCACTATTAGATCTACAAAACTTTTTGTGCAATTTATCCCTCTTACGTTTAAGACGTAAAAGATCCAAAAAAACAGCTGTTATTCGAGTTCTTCAAAGAAACAAATTTTTGTTCAACTAGCTTATTTGTACACGTTTTCATGGTATTAGTAAGAACAGCTGCAAACTCATCTAAACTACCGCTCGCGATTGGAAAATCCACGCTTCTCTGAACAAGGTTAGAAACAGCCTGTTTTGAATATTTCCCCCAGCACTTCAATTTCACAAAATCATCGCTATTATTCAAGTTATTCTCAATTACGTTAATACCTACTGTCTCATGATCGGTTATTTTAAAATCAGTATCGACAACTGAACAAACAGAATCAAAGTTAGAATAAACATGATCAATCAAAGTTGCCTGGAAATTCGCGTATATTCATCTACCGTTTGTCTTAAATTGAAAAAGTTAGCTAAATGCTTCAAATGATTCGAATTATTATTATCACGCCAATTTATATTGAAATCACCAGCAATTATATTTAATTTACTCGAATCAAGAAATACCTCAAGCCAGTTCTCTAAAATTTCAATAAAACGCTGGTCACTAGAACTGGGAGAGTGATATAAAACACCATAGTTACCCATCATCATGCCACGTAAAACTGTTATGCCCAAGAACCAGTTACCATCAACCATTTCGTTGTGGCGAAGATTGAATTGAACTGATTCTTTGACATAAATAGCAACACCGCCAGTATGTCTAGAATGTGATAAACAAGCAGCAACATTATATCCCGGAATGCAATATTGATCAAAGGTTTCAATTTCAACAATGTGAGTTTCTGCTAACAAAACCAAAAGTGGACGTTTTTCTTCTACAATCTGACGTAATGCTACGTAGTTTGTAGACAACCGGGCAATATTGAAATACAAAAAATTAAATTGATTGCCATTCTGCCTGGAACTCGGTTGCTATTTATTGAAACGCAAGCTGCTTTTCTTTTGTTCAAAAAGTCTCTTGTACACCAAACATTGAGAGCTAAATGCTGCATGGTTTACGTCCAAGTTAAGTTTACGTTCTTTATTCATTTTCAAACAATTAACACATTTCAAAACAGTTGACGTACACTCCGATGTCTTGTGGTTTTGACTACACCGAGAGCATGTATCACAGTTTTTGCAATCAATGCTCTTATGTCCAAATTCTCCACATTTGAAGCATCTCAGAACATTAATGTCAGGATACACCGATCAAAATCTACATTTACTCCATTTCCTTTTAACATACAATTATATGTATCCAAATCGACTTCAATTACCGCACTAAACTAGTTGTAAATGCACTATAATTTTCACCCAGATTGCTTTCAATACCATTTTTCACATTAGTTACATTTGCTCCGATGGCACATACAACAATAATGGCACCATCTTTTCCATTCCTAAAATTACTAATTTTGTGTGTTTTTGGATCTAAATTAGTTTTCACAAAATTACGAGTATCATCGCATGCTTTTTTGGACTCTTTTGGTTTGATCACAATGACCGGACAAGCCTTACGATTGCTTTTTTTACTACTATTACCTTTAATATTACTATTTTGTTTACTTTTATCGTTTACATTTTCATTGCACCTCTTTACGACATCCGCAAAAGTTGCGTTGCCTTGAAAAACATCATCAATTGCATCGTTATCGCTTGTTTGAATTTTACGCTTTTTGCCAATTTGCAACAGATCGGATTCGGAATGAATCGCCTCAGACCTCGCGTGGGCATCATTCATTACAGCTAAACTTTTTCGCGCATTAATCTCCAAAACTGAACTTGTCATAGCATCAAATTTCTCACAGATTAATTTATCAAAAGACTTATTTATACTTTGTCTCAAATGTTCCATCCCGTTTTCAACGCGTTGTCTATTTGGGCAGAAATTTGATCTCGCATGCAAGTGATCGAGTCCAAAAGTTTTGTCATTCCTTCCTCCATCCGCTTAGCATCCGAGATCGCATCTTCTTGCCTACCACAACACTGGTCAGATAGACAGTCTACACATTTAAAGCAAAGGTTTGCATTATCGGTCACAAGCTTTGCCGTTCCTTTCGTAAGTGGTGTACACTTGTAATGGAATACACGCGCACACTTCCCTACACAAGTTAACGGCAGATCAGCCGCAACCATTCCCTCATTGCATATACAACAGGCCATTGGTAAGCAGTAGGCTCAAAACACATTATACATACGTCGACGCTACCGATAACCAACGACCTTACCAAAGAAAAAGCCAAGGCAAAAAAAATAGCACAAATGGTCTCCCGGGGCGCCGGTTGAACGACCAATAAAGTTGAAATTTAATTAGAACAAGCTGCAATCGCAACTGTTCTTTTACTCAGCCTGTTCTCAAAAACACTCTAGATGAGCGTTAGCAAATTTATTTTGCGTATCGCAACACTTTTCACACGTAAAATAATTAAAAATTATGAGCACAAAAAACAACACTATTCCGTTCGTCATCACACTCAAAAATGGAGATGGCGTCTCTTTGTATATTCCAGTCTCTTTACTTTGAATGAGTGTCGCTGAGAGAGCTTCAGAGAATACCGTGCAGTGCTGCCAATGCACACTGTACTTAAATGTTAACATGGAATATTTTCCATAGTCCCTTGCTGGTCGTGCCGGGGGCCTTTGTCGAGGCAAGTTGACATCGTAATATCACAGCTATTGGTATTTCACTGTATTTATCTATTCACTTATATTGTATATTATTTTATATTTAAGTTCATTTTATTATTTGCAATCACTGTGGTACCGATGAGGTTTACTACAATGATTGTTGCGAGGCAAGGAAGTGAGGCTGCACTACGAAATTTTTGACAGGCGCAATTTTTGAGCGGTATATGGCTACGTATAATCCATGGAATTTTCAAGTGTTGTTTTAATTTTCTTGTGGCTTTGATGTATTGTCTGAGCTTCCAGGCAGCAGGACAGCAGTCTGCAGATATGTAATTACAAATAGAATTGCTGTTGCCGTTTTATATTATAGGATCTTTTCACTATAGTTTTATAATTAATATAAAATTTTCAGCTTCAAAATTGTGCATGTTAGTTGCGCAAGTTCAAGACCGCATAACCGATGCTTTGATGTATGCATGTTGTCGATAAGTGTCACACTATTTTATACCTACTGTCATTTTTCCAATTGCCAATCTGTGTTAACGTTAACGTTTGCTAAATATTTATTTATTTATTCATATTTTGGTTGGTCCAATCGTTATTTCAATTATCATACTTTGCATTTCGTATATGTTTCCTACAAATTCTAATTGAATGCTAAATATTGAGTAGTTTTCTCATCACATGAAGCTTCAGCGGTAGCTTTGTCTGTTACTTATTTCAACGGGCATTTTTTTTCTTCATTTTTTTTCTGTTGGATATTGAATGTTATCACATAATGTGTACAATCGTTGCTTTTTGCTATAATATTATTTTTCAAGATGCAAGTGCAGATGTAAAATACATCATTGTATATTATTTTTCATTTTGCAGCACAGGGTGGGGCAGTAAGAGCGCAAGTCAATCCAAGTCTGATAGAGAAGGAGGGGTAATGGCTGACTCGCCACATGCAGGCTACATGATCGCCATGGGTGGGGATAAGGATTAGGTTGGGGTAGGGGTTTGTAGTGTCTTTGGATTGAGATTATTGCGCTGCTACAAAATGGCCTGAAATGTTTAATTTGTATATTAATCGGTACTAGTAGTGAGTTTTTTACCATAAATCTTTTTAGAGCAATTTGTGTATAATATAATTTTGATTTCGTATATACTTACTTGGTCCTGGCTATGCTTCTCTTCCTGTGCTCCAGTGTCCTAGGTTGATTTCGAAGTGTTTCCATAGTTGTTTTGTTCTTAGTTTTCCGACTATCCTATAGGCTGCAATTAAATATACATACCATCTTCATTCCCATTATTGGTTTGTCGAGTTTGACTAGGGCAGCATTCAACTCTTGAAATCCGGAATGAACACTCGTTGCCCCACGGTGTTACGGTAGCCGCGTGCAGAGAGTGTGTAACATAAAGATAAGAAGAAAAATATTTTAGTGAGATTATTGGTGATATTCTCATTAATATTTTTCGTTTCCCTGACCAAAAAGTTTGAGTCATTCTAAACTAACCATAAACGAAAAAAAAAACAAAAACTTGTTTCAACCCTACAGTCTTACAGTCTACTCTACATCTTGGGATTTAGTTGTAAGCCCAAATTTAAAATACTTCATATAAGAACTAATTTGAAACATCTAAGAGAACTACTCTACCTCCTATCTAGCGGGTTTTTTTTAAATTGTTTCCTTTTTATTAATTTATAGTGTGGTATGAGGGATGCAATCTCATCGCCTCGCAGTATACCCACCCATAAACTTTGAATTAGAGCGGCTGGTTTGATGTGCCGTGTTTGAAATCTTTGAACTATGCAAACAAAGAGGTAACTAGGAAACGATAACCCTAGGATATTGTGGATGACTCATCAAGCACTGGTACTGATATAAACCACATTGAAAGGTTTATTCTACTGCTTCAAATGCTGTATCCTAAGCGGGCTCTCCGCGTCCTATCTCTAATGAAGCAGCTTGTCCTCATCAGTCTTAAGTAACACTTTTCTATGACTATGTGCTTCACTTCGAACAGTAAGATAATTACCCCGATCAAAACATTCACCCTTTTCGAAGATGTTGCAATTACATTGACTTATTTTTTTTGTGGGTATCACAGTGGTAGCAGGCTCTTACTTTTAATCTGCACTGAACCCTTTTATTGGTAAAATTTGCTTCTATGAGCCTCTATTTTAAATCAACACACAGACGTTCCTAGGCTATGGTGCCCATTTGGTCACTGTTTTTTATCGTGATGATTCAAATAGTTTTAATAAAATTGATTCGCTTTCATGTATTGTGTATGTTTTGTCCATGTTGAGTTTTCATCAGTGTACTTGTATATTTCTTTGTCTTGTCTTATTCATAACAATGTGTACGTGACGATGGTCTGGTATTGTGTTTGAAAAATACTGTATTTCTATTTGATTCCTGGATCAAATTGTATTTATTTATAACATCCCCTTGCAACCCTATACATTTATGTGAGAAGCTTACCTGAATGATGTGCAGCCGTATACTTACTACCTAAACCGCGTGCGGCGCTGGCTGAACAGCTGCTTGAATTCCACAACCGCTCGCATCCACACTGTAACCGGCCAGTACCTATTAATGGGTAAAATATCACCCATTTCAAACTTAAGTAGGTTAACTCCTTTAATGGGTTAACTTTGTAAAGAACTTGTCTACCTCATATCTAGCGGGTTTGTTTGTCCTTTCTGTTTATTTTAAGCGTGGTATGAAGAATAAACTCTCATCGTTTTGCATTACAACCGATTACAACCAATTTGCCGTTATTGAACTTCACAAACAAGGAGGTAAACTTCCGTATGCTATTGTATATGAATCATCAAACACTGCTATTGTAATAAGCCACATGAATAGGTTCATTCTAGTGCTTTTAATGGTGTTTCCCAAACGGGCCCTCAGCGTCCTATCTCAAATATACATGCTTGTCATCATTGGTCTGATAACCTGATCATACAATTCATCCCTTTTGAAAACAGTGCAATTACATTCAGTTATTTGAAAATGAGTAAACCAGGTGTTTTGAATAACAACATATGTTAGCTTAGCTTAGCTTGACTGACTGCACGTATCGATGGTTGCTACTCCGTGATTGATCAGAATCAGTGAAATTGCACAATGAATCAACTGAATGGGGCTGGGAGTAACCGACCATTCTCACTGTACACGTTTCAATGACTCAATTTCTTTAATAATCAATAACGGCGCCGGCCACGTCCTTGCAATCAGTTGGGAATAGGGAAGGAAAGTTAGTGTGACCTTTGCTGATTAGGGACCGTGTTTACCTCTGCATCCCTACAAAGGTCACAGGAAGTACGTTTTTCTATGTTAGTAGGGTAGGGCTCGATGGATCAGGATTCACCTTGATAAGTGATGTGATCATATATATATTATGCATTATAAAATTAAATGAACATTCACACATACATACACTAACATACACATACATACACATACATTTACATACATATCGAAACCATGGCCAACTCACCTTGCTATTCCCACACGTACTATTACGACCGCCGGTCTCACACCGCATTACCATGACCCGGGAATAGTGCCACCTAGTTATCTCCAGGTTCCGGTTAAGCCCTATTTTATGTTCACTCTTTTCCTGGTTACCACACCACCGTACATTAAACACTTTAAAACATGCGATCTTCCATGCCTTCATGTTTTACTAACACTTCTTTACATCTCTCTGCAATTTTATTTCACGCCACCGGACAATAGGTCAACAAAACAAAAGATAGCGTGATATGCCTGTTGCAGTTTACTACAAAACATCGTACCCGGACTCGCGCCACCGAACAATAAAAAACTGCATCTATTGTGCAAACATTGCACCAAAAACGTATATGTAAACAATGCAACTGACATCCACTGGATTGTTACTGAAAATAAGAAATGAAAAGGTGTGTTCAAATATTCTAAAGGTCCTGGAAAAGCTGACAAACGGAGTTGATCATTACAATAATCATACAATTGAAATAAAGGATTTATGAAGTTTCTCTGAAAAGCATCTCTCAAAAAGTCTTCCTTATACTAGCCACATTCCAACGATAGCGGTATAAGTTATAGAAGATCCCGGCTTGATGATTTCTGAAATAAATGGCTTATCCAGCTCACGGCCACATGTCAGCGTTCTATGAAAATAGTGCTTACACTAAGGTTTTTTTTTTGCACGGTTTTTCTTTACAGGGGCTGTTTTCGGCAACAACTACAGAACGGAAGTTGCTCCGACCTAATTCAAGTCACATTTTACGCCTTGGGCCAAAAGCAATCATATGGCAGTTTTTCAAAAAAATCGCAATTTCCGGTGTAAATACTCAAAACTTAAAAAACTGTACCCTGACCACTGCATGGAAATGCAACGAATCCAAACAAAATTTTAGCAATAATATAATGTTTAAGCATGTGAATTTAATTACTCTATTTAGTCTTTTTTACACGGTTCCATACTAAAAGTGGAACGTATCGTGAAAAAAAAAAACTTTGTGTTTACAGAAGTTTAGAAATGTAACCTAAATGTTCATGCTGAAATACTCAAAAACAAATTGAGCCTTGAATTGAGTTCCGTGCTCTTAAGATAAATGGTTTTGGACTGCAAAGATAATTCCAAAGCGTGCTGAAACCATTCATCAAATGAGAATTGAAAATATACAATATGATTCAAAAGTACACGATCTTCATTCGCACCCCGTCACACCAATATTGTCAAATTGATAACAAGCGTCTCTAAGTTTCAGCTGGCAATCCTCTGGGATCGCACGACCTGCAGATGCTTGAGATAGGAACATGTGAGGGCCATAAGTCACTCTTTACTTCTAGGATGTCAACACATTAAAGCCCACCAAACATATAAATTTCATTCACAAAAAATATTCTAAAAAAAATGGAATGGGACACAAAAGGAGAAAATGGAAAGAGCTCACCCGGGTTTCCAGAACATTCCATTGCTGTGGTTATAACATCGAGCAACCAAAGCAGGTCCACGTACCCTCCAGATAAAATTCTGTGCTTAAGGAGACGGTCGACCATGAACGCTCCACGACCATTAACCAAACATCTCCGAGTGACGCGGGTGAACTCGAGCTCCTCCTGTCGCCGCAAGGCTGTATGTTTGGGGTTCCGTCTGCACCGGGGACACTTTGTTTTTACACCAGTCGAAAGCCTCGTGTTGGACCGCAATCAACTCTTTAGTGACCGATTCATTATCAAGAGAAAAGTTCAACAATACTCGATAATTTACACTATCTAAATTTCTCGAAAATTTGCAGATAAAACAAACAGCGAAGCACAAACACGTCAGTCCAGTTTTGAATAACAACATAAGTTGCCAAGAAAATGAAAAGTGTATTAAAGCAAAGCTAACCGATATAGAGAAGAATTGTTCTATGGTCTCCAGGCTATTCGCCTCCCTAAGCGGACCCTCCGCGTCCTACTCTTTTCATAAATCCTTAGCCTTTAATTCTTTGCCAGCATCCGTCCTGAGGAACACTTTTCGATGACCTTTGTTTAGTTCGAAAGGTCTAGCTAAATAATATGTTGTTAGAGTTAGTGCTTTGATCACGTGTCGTATAGACCCCACATTTTAATAATAATATTTGAAATTTCTGCACCGCACAGTGGGACCAATCTGAAAAAAGACGGTCAAAAGTGTTTTCACACTGTTCCTCACATTTTAGCGCTTTGGTGTCTACGGAAAAGTTGTTAGAAATGTTATTTCACATTTTTCAAAAACTTATCAAAAGTTTTACTTAAGTGATACTTTACTTAAAAAAACTAACTTTGTGTGGGTACAAGATAGAAGGTTGAAGTCTTCAACAAAGTTTTAGAACTATATATTTAACGAAACTTTGCTGAAGATTATTAGTACCTATATCGAAAGCATTCTGATATATAATTGATTTAGTATATAGACTTACTTAAAACTTGTTTTTTTACTTTATTGTGGCTAAAACATTACCAGATTGGTTGAAAATGTTCAACAAAGTTATCAATATTATTAAAATGCACAACTTTGCTGAAGACGTCATAAGTCTAAACGGCTTTATTTGAGTTTTAAAGCGGATTTAAGTTAAAAAATATACATATTTTCAACAACAATAACTCAGACACCGGCAAATTTTTGCAACCAAATTTTGAATAGTTTGGTCAACCATCACTTAAAGTATACGTGTACAAAAAATCTGCGCCGGGTATCATCGGGTACATGAAGTTTTCAGTCCGTCTTATCGGGTGTACCTATCTTTTAAATTTCGATAAATTTTTACAAATGTACAAATATTTCGTGAAATCTGTTAAATTCTACCGGCATCCGTAAAAATTGATTACAAAACGATCTGTTGTCAAGATTCCGGTAAAATATTTCTGAAATCTGTGAATTCATATGAGTGTGCAGTACTTAGTGTGATAAATTTCGTAGGCAATGGATATTCAAGTTTTAATGAAAGTAATCAGATTTATGTAGCTGCTTTGAACGTATTTAAATTACGGAATATGTAATTAGTGGTATTGTAAGTGTTACTAATGAACTCTGACTATACAATTTCGCCAGTAATTCATTTACCTAAAAATAGGTTCGGTATTATTCAATTTCACAAAGCTGTTATTAATTTCTTTGATATATCTCTGCATAGAATCAAAACTTATTGCGAGCTCGTCGGTTCTTAGTTCTTTGCTTCAGACAAATTTGTTAAAATTAATGTATTTCATTTTTTTAATAGGTTTTCGCTACTTTAAATTGATTTATTGCTATAATGAAAGCATTAAATCATGTTATTTTATAATAAAGCCTTACTGATTACCTTCTTCCTCAGCTTCTGTGTCTGAATCAGGCTTGGGCTTGGGAATTTTGCAAAAGTTTCTTTTCAGCTGGTAATAGTTGCATAGATGTTTTACAGTTGGTCGTCTTAGACTCCCTATCAACGGGTGGGATGTCATTTGCAATTGTGTGAAAAGATCATAATTGGTAGCAGTCCTGTAGAGAAATGAAAATATTTCAGTAATTATGAATATTTGTGGTAATGTTCAATTACTGTTAACTTATCTTGAACACTTTCGCGCTTCATTTTCTCTATAGCATTTTAAATCTTTGTTGCCGCCAGTGCCTTGAATTTTCATAAAATATCAATGAGAAGTGAAAATGATTTTATCCCAGTGTAATGATGATGTTTACTTTTCCGGTTTTCATGGTTACCGCTGTCACTTCTATGCCAACTGAATTTTGTTTGCTGCAATGAATGAAGTCGGCTCTATGTGCGGGTCAAAAATCTGCTGTCACTGTTGTTTTGATTATCAATCGGTAAGAATGAATTTCATTTGATGAAATCTGAATATCATCTCTTGTGATGATTTTTTATTATTAAGTGATTATGAATCCTAATCCAAACATGGAACAACCAGGGCCGTCATCATCGTCCCAGAGGAATAGATGCTAGCAATTCTGTGCAAGAATACCCTGGGCGGGCTACCCTTGCATTTTTCTGATCCTGACGGGTAATTGATATTCATTGTGGTTGATTGAATTTCATTTCTGATATTTTGAAATTCGTTTTGAAAATGAACTTGTTTACATAAATGAATATCAAAGCATTTTGAAAATGGACCGTTCATTCTTCTGGTTACGTTTGTTGTCATGAGTTATCATTTGATTTTCGCATGAAACTTATAGGTAGTCAATGTTATGTTGCCTGAAAATCCACGCTTTTGAATCTAATGAGCATGACTTTTACCAAGACTGGTTGCCGCATTCTTGTGGCTGCTTAGTAATGCTGCTTATAATGTCTGCACCGTGTATCAGTATTCCGTGAACAGACTGCGGCATGTATGTAAGACCATCCGTATAACTCAACATAGTATTTGGCCGTCTCGTAGTAAAATGCTTTAGAAGAGTCAGTGTTTTTTTGCCTGCCACATGCCAGTATGCTCACTATGACAGAAAAGTTCTCAATGATTGTCTCTGCCAACCCGGTAATTTTTCGAATGATTTTTTTTTCGAATGTGGCTTTATTGACTGATCTAGACCATCGCTCTAATGTTGTTAAATTGCTTTGGAGATGCTTGGCAAACACAACATTTTTTGCGGTCAAAGCAGAGCAAACTTTTCCAACGATCATACTACAAATCATTGTATGGTGGATTCGAAAGTTTGAGATCAAGCTTGGCATTAATCTTTCGATTTGTGCGTCAAGGAATTCCTTTTCATGCAAGGACAATGCAACAGTTTCCTTCTTGAATTGGATTCTTATCGGTCGGCATAACCTTGTAGATGGAGGCATACGACTCATCCACAAAATACGATCTGGATTGTTACGGAAGCGTAGTATCAATGGTACCATAGATGTAATAAAAATTGCATTGTCATCTTCATCTACCCCTTCAAACCTTTGCTTGTAGTTTGAATGATCCGATGAGTCATCAAAACCCCATTTCGATTAAAGCTCAAGATCTTCAAGAGCTACATCATTCAAACCTTCTAACTCCAAAGCCAAAGATAGTATTCGCTGAACTGTGTGATCCAGCAAACTCTTTACGTCAACCTCATCAGATACCTATGTAAAGAACGAATTACCAGTGGGTTAAAAACCCTCCTTCAAATACAACCATAACAAGATACCTCTGAGATGACGATACTGTTACGGTCTGGCAGACATTTTTCACAGGCCAGAGGTAGCTAGGGTATATTTTTGGTGCGTTGCATTGCTTAGACGTCTTTCGAAGCAGTATCCACTGATCTTTACTGTAATCGCAATCAATAAAAAACGCAAGTCCTTCATCAGCTGTCAACAAACAATGCTTTTGTAAATCAGTTTTGGATTTCATTGCTCGTCTCATTCGTTTGGTACTGGTAGGACATGCCTGTAATTCTTCTTGCAAAAGTTTAGCCAAATCTTCGCATCCCTCACTTCGAGAATTCATTCCTGCTGCATACGCCAATTCATTCGCGGTTCCCTGCTGCCTCAATCCTTCAACTCTCCGCCTTTTGTCCTTTTTATTCAGGTCAGAAAACGGTATTCTGGGCATTCCAACTTTCACATAACCACAAGTAAATGCACTACAATTCAACCAATTCTTGTTGATTACTTCAAAACTTTTCTGTGTTCTTCCTGCCTTATTCCAGCGAGCGTTAAATTCAGAGCACAACCTGGACATGTATTTATTTATACGCTTGCTTTCGTCCTGCGACAAACAGTTTGATTTTTTTTTCAGAACGGAATCACGGATATGTTGCATTTTGATGGTACTTGAAGTACCATATTTTTGCAGCCACACTTTGAACACTTTTACACAATCTGAATCAACTGGAAACTCAAACTCAACTGCAGTTTGTAAACAAACGAAACTATCCTGGGCTACTTAACCTTTAAATGTGCTAGCCCTTGCGCAAAAGGATTCAAGGGTGCGGTTAATTATGTCAGGGATTTAAAAAATATTGATAGAAAACGAAATTGGTACACCCGAAAAGACGGACTGAAAACTTTATGTACCCGATGATACCCGGCGCAGATTTTTTGTACACGTATACTTTAAGTGATGGTTGACCAAACTATTCAAAATTTGGTTGCAAAAATTTGCCGGTGTCTGAGTTATTGTTGTTGAAAATATGTATATTTTTTAACTTAAATCCGCTTTAAAACTCAAATAAAGCCGTTTAGACTTATGACGTCTTCAGCAAAGTTGTGCATTTTAATAATATTGATAACTTTGTTGAACATTTTCAACCAATCTGGTAATGTTTTAGCCACAATAAAGTAAAAAACAAGTTTTAAGTAAGTCTATATACTAAATCAATTATATATCAGAATGCTTTCGATATAGGTACTAACAATCTTCAGCAAAGTTTCGTTAAATATATAGTTCTAAAACTTTGTTGAAGACTTCAACCTTCTATCTTGTACCCACACAAAGTTAGTTTTTTTAAGTAAAGTATCACTTAAGTAAAACTTTTGATAAGTTTTTGAAAAAATGTGAAATAACATTTCTAACAACTTTTCCGTAGACACCAAAGCGCTAAAATGTGAGGAACAGTGTGAAAACACTTTTGACCGTCTTTTTTCAGATTGGTCCCAGTGTGCACCGGAGCGGTTCCATATCATTTCAGCAACGAGTAATTTTCATATTTTTTGATTTGCATGAAACCTTGCATACAAGTTTTTTGGGAAGAAAAACGACGTTTTGCATACTTGGTTCGCCATTTTGAATCTAGCCTTACTTATAAGAAGGGCCTATGAAAAATGCACATGATGTCTTCAAAAAATTGTATCTCGGAAACGGTTTGTCCGATTGGTTTGGTGTCTTGGGCGAAGTTTTAGACAATTGTTGGTGCTATATGGAAAAAATATGCACAGTAAAAAAAAAGTTTTGTTTTTGTGTTTTGAACTTAAATATAGATTTTCCCTTAAAAGTTACATGTCAATAATTTTTTAATTATTCTTATGTTATAGGTGACTGAAAATGCTATCGAGTGCACAGTAGGATGTTCTGGAGAAAAATAGGTTACAATGAAAAAATTAAAAAAAAAAGTTACGATTTTCAAAAAAGCTATTAAAAAAAGTCAAAAAGCTTGTTTGTCATCCTATTTTTATGAAAGTACATCAAAGTTGCAAGCAAAAAGTACTTAGGTAACATTTTTCTTAGATGCACCGTTTAGAAGATATTACTGATTTAATATTGATTTTTTTGATAACTTAATAAGTTTTGGCCCTTTTCGGATGTATTCCGTGTTTTTCCAGTTTCATAAGTATTTTTTTCGGAAAGATTGGAAAATTTTGAGTTAAAATGACACTGACAGCTTAAGACAAGCTTAAGTAGATACTGGATGAATTCAGAACCGAGTCAGACATTATTATACAGCTCACGGGTAGAAATCATAGAATGCTGGGTTGGAAGATAGGTAGAGTTGAACGCTCAGATAGGTAGAGTTGAACGCTCAGGTATCGTCGAACCTTCAGGTACGAGTTTGGAGAGTTGGAGCGAGGTAGATTTGCTGGCGTAGGTATATTGTTATTGAAGAAGATTGTAAATTGTATATACCTGGAATGAATAAAGAGTGCGGCGGTTGTTGATTGAGGTATCAGTCGGCAGCCGTCTAGTTTGATGGAAGGTGACTAAGACTGCGTTCTTTTTATTTATTATTAAGAAACGGTCATCGACGGAGCTAGCCTCGTTATGGCCAGCGTGGCCATGGTGGACTAGTTCCAACAAAGACCATGTTTACAATCACCAACTGTACGTAGTACAGCTAACTGGTATCTAATTACCTGTATCTAATACTTGTTAGCACGTTTTCAGCACAACGCACCAAAAATCACTTGAAGAAATCATTGTTCCATGTTCCAATCATTGAAAGGCAGAGAATTTCACTCGAATCTTTAAGCTGTCAGTGACATTTTAACTCAAAATTTTTCAGTCTTTCTGAAAAAAATACTTATGAAACTGAAAAAACACGGAGTACATCCGAAAAGGGCCGAAACTTATTAAGTTATCAAAAAAATCAATATTAAATCAGTAATATCTTCTAAGCGGTGCATCTAAGAAAAATGTTACCTAAGTACTTTTTGCTTGCAAATTTGATGTACTTTTATAAAATTAGAATGACAAACTTTTTTGACTTTTCTTAACAGCGTTTTTGAAAATTGTATTTTTTTTTTAAATATTTTTCATTGTAACCTATTTTTCTCCAGAACAACCTACTGTGCACTAGATAGCATTTTAAGTCAGCTATAACACAAGAATAATTTAAAAATTATTGACATGTAACTTTTAAGGGAAAATCTATATTTTAGTTCAAAACACAAAAACAAAACATTTTTTTACCGTGCATATTTTTTCCATATAGCACCAACAATTGTCTAAAACTTCACCGAAAACACCAAACCAATCGGACAAACCGTTTCCGAGATACAATTTTTTGAAGATATCATGTGCATTTTTCATAGGCCCCTCTCATAAGTAAGGCTAGATTCAAAATGGCGAACCAAGTATGCAAAACGGCGTTTTTCTTCCCCAAACACTTGTATGCAAGGTGCACGAGGTTAATTCATGCAAATCAAAAAATACAAAAAATAAAAACTGGAAAAATTTTCCACTTGTTCGTGGAATCGCTCACCTGAAACATCAGGACTCAATATTAGTTGCTCACAATCATGATCAAAGCACTCACCCTTTTCAATAATGAAGCGAACAATAAGATTAATGATACCAACTGTATAGATATATTTGATGTTCAATCAATGACAATTAGAGAATAAGCAACAATTAAAAATTGTCAAGCAAATAAAAACTGCACTTTTATTCGTTTCCCAAAATTATTGAAATCAGGTATTTGTGGCTTGTTACTAGCTTCGTCTAAGAGTGAATTGCTGCTAAACCCGCCAGTATCACCCCTCTTTCAGTGCCTTCAAATAAACGTACTACGACGTGGCAATATAAAGAAAGTAGGTTGTGATACTATCACTACTGATCATGTTCTTGGTCTCTCATGCTGGCCTTTTGCATGAGATTAGCCCTCCCACCTACGACAAGGTGACAACCATGATCTTCGAAAGGGATGTTGCAATTACATTGACTTATTATACCATTATCAAACCAGGTATTTTGGTTATTCATTCCATAAAACATATGGATAAACAACAATATAAGTTGCCACGAAAATGAAAAGTGTACTTTTTGTCGTTTCCCTAAGATGGAAAGTAAGAAGTTTAAGAGTGAATTGCGGCCAGTATCACACCTGATGTTAGTGCCTTTATATAAACGTTCTACGACGTGGCAGTAAAAAAATGACTAGAGTATGTGATACTTTCACTACTGGTCAAATTCTTGGTCTAACATGCATGTTTATAGCATGAGATAAGCCCTCTCACCGTTGACAAGGTGGAAAATTTGACCCACGAGAGGGTACATCATTGTATATTATTATAATCATATTTAAATTGTTCTTTGAAATAATTATTAAACTAATTGAATTTCATTTGCTCCAAGGTAACAAGAAAGTAGATTCCAGATAGTATAGATATTTTATTGAATTGTATCTTAAGATTTTTTTATTAATTTAGATCCTTGGATATCATAAATGCTCTTCGATTTTGCTGATTATGTTTATCCATATGTCAAGAATACATACATATTTTTATTGATTCAGATATATTTAAATGTTTTATGTTTTATTTAATTTCAATGTGACCTTCACTTTCCAGAGTTTCATACATCGGCCAATGATTGAGTGGTAAAGATGCACCTAGCTGCTTATTATTATTATATTCCTATTACTACTATTTCAATTATTTCATCATATTATTTTATTTATAACTATATTTAAATTACAGGCTGTGTAGAATATTTCATTGCTCTTCTACATACTACATATATTGCATATTATGACATATTATTTAAATTCAAGGTTGCGGCTTATCATTTTTGACTTATCCATATTCATTTGCCGATAGCTCTTCTCAGAAGCTCAATTTCAAAATATGATGTATGATGAACTTATGGTGCTTGAGTAGACCTACAACTTTGTCTAACAGTACATAGCTCTATCTCTTATATCTGAGGAATAAGAGCGTATATTCGCAGTGATTTTCGCGATGATATTCGCGGTGAAGATCACGCGAGGATCATCGTGAAGATCACTGTGAATATACGCTCTCATGTCGAAGATATAGGAGTTAGAGCAATGTACTGTTAGACAAAGTTGTAGGTCTACTCATGCACTACAAGTTCATCATACATCATATTTTGAAATCGACCCTTTGAAAGGAGATATTGGCAAATGAATATGCCTGAGTCAAAAATGATAAGCCGCAACCCTGTTTATATTATATAATATAACTACGGGGTTGGGAGAGAGCATCAGGGTATCATTCAAGCCGAAACTGGACGATGGTTTGATTGACTGCCTGAGTCTAGGAGGGAATAAACGGCATCATTTTCTTTATCCTACCGATTCGATGATGATGCTGTGAATTCTACTCCAACAGTTTCAGTGAGATTAACGTGAGATTGCCCTTCTTAACAAGCCATCCTGGAGAAAGCTTAATAAGTATTGCGAATTGATTTATTCGATTTGTTTTTTTTTAATCAGTTCGTTTATTTGTTAGGCTCGGGCGTGTGTAACCCTTTACGGAGCCGATATTCAATATTGTTGTACAAAAAATTTTACTTTTTGTTATTAGTAAAAGAGGGATGCCAATTACTCGTGGCTAGCTCGAGGTTAATGGGTCACATTTTCGTTTGGAAAGGGCTAGGTGGGTAACTTATTTAAGCCATTATTTGCTGCTTTTGGTTGCGACATCTACCAAATCCTCGATCTCTGTAGTCCCTTCAGGAACAAAGCCGCAGATGGGTGACCACAGTTTGCTGGGCAGGTACAAGTAGCACGGAAACAAAAGGATAGTATAACTGGGACACAATGGTAGGGAATTTACTAGAGTGGAAGGAAGGAGGGTGATGACGTTACACTCTTAGATCAGACAAACAAAGGAATTCGTAAATCGCTTGCATGTAGGGAAGATCACGCATTCCCAAAACATCTCTTATCTCGCAGAAGGGTTGTCTACCTCGGGCCACTAGGGTATCCAATAGTCGTGCTCTGGAGGCATCATTATCCGGGCAATGCCAAACTGCGTGAGCGATGTCATCATAACCGGTTCCGCACCTACATAAATTGCTATCGACAAGGTTAATTCTGTAGAGATGTGCGTCTAGCGAGTAGTGGTTGGACATAAGTCTTGACATCACACGAAAGAAACCGCGACTTACATCCAGACCTTTGAACCACGATCTCGACGAAACATTTGGAATAATGGAATGTAACCACCGCCCAAGAGAATTACTTGTCCAATCGTTTTGCCAACTTTGAAGAGAACTCTGACGTACTAATGGGAAAAATTCATCATGTGAAATTCTTCTTTCAAAAATCTCGCCTTCTTGTGCGCCCACCTTTGCTAGAGAGTCCGCCATCTCATTGCCTGCGATTGAGCAATGTGAGGGGACCCATACAAAGGTAATCTTAAATGATCTTTCGACCAACGCACACATCTGCTCCCTTATATTTGCAAGGAAGTAAGATGAGTGCCTCACTGTTTTCATCGACTGCATGGCCTCAATAGAACTGAGACTATCTGAGAAGATGATGGTCTATGGGCATGCCGGAAATTATCCCCAATGCGAAATTGATTGCTGCCAGCTCAGCAACATATACGGAACAAGGTTCCTGAAGTTTCCGGAAGGCAGATGAGTATTCATTGTGAACACCGAAACCAGTGGATCCATCATTGCGCGACCCATCAGTGAAAAATCTACTATTGCAATTGACATGTCGGTACTTTTCAATAAAAATATGGGGAATTAAAATAGGCCGCAGTTGATCTGGAACTCCTTGAATAACCTGTTTCATGGAGAGATCATAATCAATGGAGGAACTGTGATAAGGGCAGCGTTCACTAGGAGAACTATAGCATGGAAGACTAATAATGGATGACATATAGTTAATATAGATTCGCAAAAATCTAGACTGGGAACTCAATTCGAGCATTTATTCGAAATTTTCAATCACAAGGTTGTTACTGATTCCACACTTGATCAGTATTCTAGATGAGAGCTCCCAGAAGCGGTTCTGTAAGGGTTTTACTCCTGCCAGAACCTCCAGGCTCATATTATGCGTTGAATGCATACAGCCAAGGGCACTACGTAAACAACGATATTGAACGCGTTCCAATTTAATGAGGTGGCTGTTTCTTGCCGAGAGGAAGCAAAAAGAGCCATATTCGAGAACTGAAAGAATAGTTGTTTTGTAGAGTATAATTAGGCCTTCCAGGTAAGCACCCCACAATGTTCCGGAAATTGATCTTAGAAAATTCATCCTTGGTTGACATTTCTGTTTTAAATACGAAATGTGAGTGCTCCAACTGCATTTTGAATCAAACATGACTCCAAGGTATTTGAAGGTCAAAGATTGGGTAATGTCTCTTCCCAACAGTTTGAGACGCAGTTGGGCTGGGAACCGCTTTCTGGTAAACACTACCAATTCGGTTTTTTGCGGTGAAAACGCGATCCTCAAATTTCTGGCCCAGATGGACAGATTATTTAGGGAATTTTGCAATGGTCTTGGCAAGACTTCCGCACGCGGACCTCTTAAGGAGATCACAGCATCGTCTGCAAGTTGTCTTAGCGTGCATCTATTTTCCAAGCAGTTATCAATATCTTTAACATAAAAATTATAAAGTAAGGGACTTAAACATGAGCCTTGGGGTAAGCCCATGTAGCTAATTCTGGAAGTTGCCAGTTGGCCTAGATTGAAGGTCATTTGTTTTTCTGACAGTAAGTTATACAAAAAATTATTCAAAATTCCTGGTAAACCACTACTGTGCAGACTATCTGCCAGTATATCTATGTAAACTAAATCAAATGCGCCCTTAATATCCAGAAACACTGAAGCCAATTGCTCCTTGTGTGCAAAGGCCAGTTGTATATCAGATGAAAGCAACGCTAAACATTCGTTTGTTCCTTTGCTCTTTCGGAAACCAAATTGCGTATTTGATAGCAGGTTGTTTGATTCAACCCAACGGTCAAGTCTTGATAAGATCATTCAACAATTTCCTTAAACATGATAGCATAGAGATCGGACGGTAAGAATTGTAATCTGACGCTGGTTTCCCAGGCTTTTGAATAGCTATTACTTTAACCTGTCTCCATTCGGGTGGAACTATGTTTAATTCCAAGAGAGTGTTGTACAGGTTAAGTAATCGTCTTTTAGCGATATCGGGGAGATTTTTCAGAAGGTTGAATTTAATCATATCACTTCCCGGAGCAGAATTATTGGATGAAAGAAGAGGCATTGAAAGTTCCAACATTGTGAATGGTTCGTCCAGAAAAATAACAACAAGAAATACTACACCGGTGCGGGGAACGCAAAGTTTGTCTGTTTTAGCTGGTTCTTTTTAAGTTTGCTGATGCAAATCAACTATAAAGATGTAAAAATAGACCACCACTGCACCGATGCTCCAAGCGGTACGTTTTGAGCAGGCTGAACAATGAGATCGGTGGACCGAGTAAATGACAAAAACGCTACTCAAATCATTTGAAAAAGGTGTGAGTATGGTTCCTTCTATATGACAAAAATTCCCGATGACTTTTGAAATTCCCGCCTTTTTCCCGCATATTTCCCGATGATTTTGGATTCCCGCATTTTTCCCGCATTTCCCGATTTTCCCGAGTCTGTGACCACCCTGTCTGTGCTTTGGCTCATGTTTTGGTAAATGGTAGCAACATGAAATTGTTTGATGCTAGTAACAAAAAGGCATTGTATGGGTTCATAGAGGGAAAATTTCATTAAAATACTTATTCACAAACTAGTCGGGCCTGTCACCGTGTCTGTTTTTTGCACTTATGCTTGCACAGAGACGACAAGGGAGAGTGCAATCGTTAACGCCCAAAGAGACGAGAGCAAATTCGAAATGAGATGTGCGGCATTGAGCGCACGGCAAAACATGAGTGCGCGGGAGTACAGACTGCACTTTCACGTCTCTTTGAAATTTAATGTACTGTCTCGTAGCAGCGCGTGCTGCACTCAAAGAGATTTGAGTCGCACGTAGTAGGTATTTCAAGTTTCACGAATTCCTAGACATTTGTGATGATTGTGCTTGCAGTGTATTTTTTTCGCACTCAGCTTTTCCCAAAAATATGCATCGACAGTTATGTTTGCATTTAGCGTGCATATGTATTTACATGACGTATTTATGATTATTGTTTGTTTACATGTGATACCAAACAAATCAACAGAACAGCACACAAAATGGCTTCAAAAAAGTTTTTCGAACCAAATTCCGAACCTGCGAATAAAAAACGCTGTCAGAAATATCCGGCATCGGAGTCGGGCACCAGTACGTACACGGAAGATGAATTTTTGATGGACACGGAAAGGGATCCGGAAGAAGAGTATGACGACGATTTGAATCCACTTCCGCTGGACATCAATTACGATGCTGATCAGCAACAACAGCAACAATATCGCATCGCCAAACTGCTGTTGAAAGCCAACATTTAAGATTCCTACTTCTCCATTCGTACCCGAATCATCGTAATCCCCAACCTCGACCAAGCCACGAGTTTTTCGGCTTTCAAAAACTAGCCTAGTAAGTAAGTTATTGTCGTTGTTAAAATGAAAAAAAAACATCGGCTCCGTTATGCCTATGGCACTTGAGCCTCATAAATAAATAAGTAAGTTAAAAAACGGAAACATGCTCCTTCCTGTATTTTTATTCCGCTACACATCCTTAAATTATATTCTTTTTGTTATCGTCCGTCTCCGTCTGCGTTTAAGGGCATTTCCGTTCCACTTGGTTTTTCCGGACTCTTCATACTCCTGAGAAGAAATCCACATCTTGAATGTTCCGATGCTTGCCAGAATAGATCCGCCTATCCAAGCTCCGAACCGCCGTTCTACGGAACCGTTGACCGAAATCATTTTCAACCGAGTGTTGGATGGTGCCCGGTGCTCGATTCAAACGTTCCGGGAAGCCAGGCAGCAGAGTATTTCCACCGGTAACAATAACCGATCCATACAGGGGATAAGCACACGTCAACGTCGCACATTCCAACGCTGGTGGGAGCCAACTGATCTGCTCCCAGCATCGTATGGTCAAATAAGCTTTCAGCCAGTTTAAAACGCTCCGGACCGAAATACGAATGATACCCGTTGGGGAATTCGTAATGCACTGCCGGAATCTGAGCAGACCGGAGTCAGATCGATATTCTGACCCTCAAGGTATTGACGGCATTGCAGCGGAAGGTAATCAGCTCACTACGGGGATTTCACACCGGCTTGACTGAGAACATATCCTTCCTACAAAAAATAAGTGAAATAGATTTTTTTCGATTGATTTAGAATGTGCATATTCATTTTAACATGAACTGAAACAGCGGAAGTGTGAGTAGCCCCGCTATCCACAACCAAAGCAGTGGCTCTGCCGTTAGCAAATGCCGCCAAAAAGCATTCTTAACAAAGACTGGTACGCTGGATGCTGGTACGCTTTATTTGCTGGATGCTGGTACGCTATATTTCTCGAACATCAGCTCCATCAGCCTTTCTCTATTATTCCGTACATTCCACGATGCTTCGAAAAACAATACAGGATGGTACATCGATTCCGACTGGATACCTTTAGCATACGTGTAATCTAGCTCCTTCTCGAAAAGTTCCCAATTGTCCACCATTCCGTCCTTCATGTAGGTTTGAATCTCCATGTTCGGTCTAGGAACGCTGACGAATGTTGTATCAACTTTTAGCTGAAATATAGTGAAATCCTTGATATCCCTCGTTTTTATTATTGGATACCAAGCCGAAACTCACTGCATCCAAAAACAATACAGGATGGTACAGCGATTCCGACTGGATACCTTTAGCATACGTGTAATCTAGCTCCTTCTCGAAAAGATCCCAATTGTCCACCATTCCGTCCTTCATGTAGGTTTGAATCTCCATGTTCGGTCTAGGAACGCTGACGAATGTTGTATCAACTTGTAGCTGAAATATAGTGAAATCCTTGATATCCCTCGTTTTTATTATTCTCTCTCTCTCTCTCTCCCCCCCTCTCTCCCCCCCCCCTCTCTCTCTCTCCCTCTCTCTCTCTCCCTCTCTCCCTCTCCCCCTCCAACTCTCTCTCTCTCTCTCTCTCTCTCTCTCTCTCTCTCTCTCTCTCTCTCTCTCTCTCTCTCTCTCTCTCTCTCTCTCCCTCTCCCCCTCTCTCTCTCTCTCTCTCTCTCTCTCTCTCTCTCTCTCTCTCTCTCTCTCTCTCTCTCTCTCTCTCTCTCTCTCTCTCTCTCTCTCTCTCTCTCTCTCTATCTCTCTCTCTCTCTCTCTCTACACACACACACACGCGCGTACGCTATCTATATATATATATATATATATATATATATATATATATATATATATATATATATATATATATATATATATATATATATATATATATAAATGAAATGCTGCCCATTCGTGTCAGCATAACTCACGAACGACACAATGGATTTACTTGATTTTATTTATGGTTGATTCGTCTTGGCTTCCAACAGGTTTATATGAAGAAAAAACTAGAAAAAATTACTGGAAAATGATTTTTTTTTTTCATAAAACCCAATTGTGATTTTATATGGAAATATCATAATATGATAGACCGCTATCTTCGATTTGTAATTAGGAACCTTTGGAAAGTATTATAATGGCTTCGTTTTAACCAAAAAAAAAAAAACCCGAGAGAGGAGAGAATCACTGATTGCTACTTAGGACCTTTTGAAAAGATATACAAAAGAATTATAATACACTAGCTGACCCAGCAGACGTTGTCCTGCTTACAATTAAACTACTTATTGGAAAATTGGAGAAGGCATTAGCTCGAATTGCAAGCTTATGGTTGTTAGATGGCATTCGATCTAGAGTAGTCTTGAAAATTTGAATCAATCCATTGGGCTCATGAAGCATCGCTTGCAATTGTTTTACAATATCCCGCTTCATGGTGGAATAATGTTACTGAGTGAATCTCGAGTGAAATAAATCTTTAGATTTATGGTCTGCGTCTGTCGGTGGCAACATTGAATTCGCTTTTTGGTAATTTTGACCTGTAAATTTTCTATACTAAATTTTTAAACTCTGTAAGGTTCAATGTCCAAGAAAACTTTTAAATATTATGTACGTTGCGCCAAATGAAGTCATTTGAAAACAACCATTATAACTCTGGATGTTCTGCAGAAAAAATTTAGAACCACTTCCTGATTCCGACACCAATGAGCGCAAAGGCTCTGGTGTTTCATTTGGGAACTTCAATGCATTACAATGATAACAAACTACACTCATTGATCCAATGGCGACTGATATATTCGCATTGTCATCAACCAAAGGCAGCACGTTGAAAATTCGTTTAACGGATGCCTTCGCAATCGTTTTATTAGGTTATGCTGGGCGAGATTGTTACCAGATATTTCTGGTAATTGTCTATTACGCTTCTTTCTAACTGTATCGCTTGTATTTTCAGCTGCTCTTTCTTCTTCACTCAACATTATTCGAGCCCGTGAAATCCATTGTCAAACCACTTCAGTTTGAGTTGCACGCTGATCGTCGCTTTGTCTCATTCGAGAGTTTGCTGAGCTAGCAGCCGACCGATATTATTCTGTCTAGTCGGAGGCATTGTACAACAATACTAATTGAAATTAACTGAAATCGCAACATTATTAGAGTCATTTTAATTTCTAATAATATCATTGTTTTCACGTTCCTGATGCAATATCAATCACACGGCGAACGATACTAATGTAACCAAAAACGTAATTACACATCTGTTAGTTCAACACAGAAGACATAAACTAATACCTTCACTTTCTATTGGCCTTCATTTCAATTCTGGACCAACAATAGAATAGGGCCTATCAACATATGTAAACATACAGTTCTGAGCCTTTTTCTCGCAAGCCATAGGCTACAAACGCAAATCTATAGCATTATCGTGTTGAGAAACTTTTCCCTACATGATTATGGTATTGATTTGCGTGGGCGGCCCATGGCTTATGAGAAAAAGGGCTCGGAAATGTCTGTTTACAAATGTTGATAGGCCCTATTCTATTGTTGATCGAGAATTTACATCTCGCTGCGAGGTGTGACCAATACAAACGGTCCAGTTTATACGTGCATCTACACGCTATAAATCGTTTTAACTGAAGTTACTTTTTAAACAGGAGTGAGTGCGATGTAAAAAAAAACTACTTAAAAAACCGAATAAACTCCTGAATTCACGGAAAAACCCGTAATTTACAAAAACTTCGTAAAAAGCGAGAAAAGTTAGGTTTGAGACGCGTTTTTGATCAAATTTAAGCGAACGGTATCTACTCGCATGAATAACGAAAACCGCGTCAAATTCCGACAACCCCGTAAAAAATTGCGAAATAAGCGATTCAAATGTATTATAATTCTTTTGTATATCTTTTCAAAAGGTCCTAAGTAGCAATCACTGATTCTCTCCTCTCTCGGGTTTTTTTTTTTTTTTTGGTAAAAACGAAGCCATTATAATACTTTCCAAAGGTTCCTAATTACAAATCGAAGATAGCGGTCTATCATATTATGATATTTCCATATAAAATCACAATTGGGTTTTATGAAGAAAAAAATCATTTTCCAGTAATTTTTTCTAGTTTTTTCTTCATATAAACCTGTTGGAAGCCAAGACGAATCAACCAAAAATGAAATCAAGTAAATCCATTGTGTCGTTCGTGAGTTATGCTGTCACGAACGGACAGCATTTCATTTTTATATATATAGAAAATAGATTTGAATCGCTTATTTCGCAATTTTTTACGGGGTTGTCGGAATTTGACGCGGTTTTCGTTATTCATGCGAGTAGATACCGTTCGCTTAAATTTGATCAAAAACGCGTCTCAAACCTAGCTTTTCTCGCATTTTACGAAGTTTTTGTAAATAACGGGTTTTTCCGTGAATTCAGGAGTTTATTCGGTTTTTTAAGTAGTTTTTTTTACATCGCACTCACTCCTGTTTAAAAAGTAACTTCAGTTAAAACGATTTATAGCGTGTAGATGCACGTATAAACTGGACCGTTTGTATTGGTGACACCTCGCAGCAAGATGTAAATTCTCGATCAACAATAGAATAGGGCCTATCAACATTTGTAAACAAACATTTCCGAGCCCTTTTTCTCATAACCCATGGGCCGCCCACGCAAATCAATACCATAATCATGTAGGGAAAAGTTTCTCAACACGATAATGCTATAGATTTGCGTGTGTAGCCTATGGCTTGCGAGAAAGAGGCTCAGAACTGTATGTTTACATATGTTGATAGGCCCTATTCTATTGTTGGTCCAGAATTGAAATGAAGGCCAATAGAAAGTGAAGGTATTAGTTTATGTCTTCTGTGTTGAACTAACAGATGTGTAATTACGTTTTTGGTTACATTAGTATTGTTCGCCGTGTGATTAATATTGCATCAGGAACGTGAAAACAATGATATTACTAGAAATTAAAATGACTCTAATAATGTTGCGATTTCAGTTAATTTCAATTAGTATTGTTGTACAATGCCTCCGACTAGACAGAATAATATCGGTCGGCTGCTAGCTCAGCAAACTCTCGAATGAGACAAAGCGACGATCAGCGTGCAACTCAAACTGAAGTGGTTTGACAATGGATTTCACGGGCTCGAATAATGTTGAGTGAAGAAGAAAGAGTAGCTGAAAATACAAGCGATACAGTTAGAAAGAAGCGTAATAGACAATTACCAGACGTCAATCCATCCAGCAGGGCACTTTTCACAAAATTAAAAATAAACATGTTTTTTGTGGTGTACCAACAGCGTACCATAGCGTACCTCCGAGGATTTTGAACGTACCTGTCAAATTCCTTGTTTTTAGGTGCCCTGCTGAATAGACGGTCGATTTTTCGAAATTCTTCGTAAAACGATATAAAAATAACGCCAAAGTGATGTACCAATAGCGTACCTACCGAATCTGATGTTTGATTTGAACGTACCTCAAAAATTTCCATACTTACTTATATAAAACTTTAAAAAAAATATTATATGTAAAATCTGACCTCAGATTCAGATTTCTCAGAAAATTCTAGCCCAAAATGACCTACAAAACATACTACTTAAGAACATTCTACGCTGTTTTATAGTCAAAAATGTATTTTATGTTATACGTTTAGAGAAACACCCTTGAATGGATACTTCACGCTAAGCATTGTGTATACCCCTGAATGTAGTTAACAAGCAAACATGATAAGGGTCATTTTCAAGCATGTTTTTTTATCATAAAATGACAATCTGTACAGGTGAAGGTTGAACGTAGGTCACTGGGAAGACATGGGGGATTTTCTTAGGAGGATTTATTTTTTTCTGATTATTTTCATAAATACGTAGGTACGTGAGAATTTTGTGCCCTGCTGAGGATTTTATCTCCTCAAACTATTCTCAGAAGATCCACTAACAAGTTGTATGGGTAAAGACTCAACGTAGCTAAAGGAAAATGAACTTTATTTAGAAGACATGGGGGATTTTCTTAGGAGGATTTATTTTTTTCTGATTATTTTCATAAATACGTAGGTACGTGAGAAATTTGTGCCCTGCTGAGGATTTAATCTTCTCAAAATATTCTCAAAAGATTTATAAACAAGTTGTATGGGTAAAGATTGAAAGTACCTCAAGGCAAATGAACTTTATTTAGAAGACATGGGGGATTTTCTTAAGAGGATTTATTTTTTTCTGATTATTTTCATAAATACGTAGATACGTGAGAATTTTGTGCCCTGCTGAGGATTTTATCTTCTCAAACTATTCTCAGAAGATCCATAAACAAGTTGTATGGGTAAAGATTGAACGTACCTCAAGGCAAATGAACTTTATTTAGAAGACATGGGGGATTTTCTAAGGAGGATTTATATTTTTCTGATTATTTTCATAAATACGTAGCTACGAGAGAATTTTGTGCCCTGCTGAGGATTTTTTCTTCTCAAAATATTCTCAGAAGATCCACTAACAAGTTGTATGGGTAAAGACTGAACGTACCTCAAGGCAAATGAACTTTATTTAGAAGACATGGGGGATTTTCTTAGGAGGATTTATTTTTTTCTGATTATTTTCATAAATACGTAGGTACGTGAGAATTTTGTGCCCTGCTGAGGATTTTATCTTCTCAAAATATTTTCAAAAGATTTATTAACAAGTTGTATGGGTAAAGACTGAACGTACCTCAAGGCAAATGAATTTTATTTAGAAGACATGGGGGATTTTCTTAGGAGGATTTATTTTTTTCTGATTATTTTCATAAATACGTAGTTACGAGAGAATTTTGTGCCCTGCTGAGGATTAAATCTTCTCAAACTATTCTCAGAAGATCCAATAACAAGTTGTATGGGTAAAGATTGAACGTACCTCAAGGCAAATGAACTTTATTTAGAAGACATGGGGGATTTTCTTGGGAGGATTTAACGTACCTTAAAGGTACCTTGAGGTACGTTCAGTCTTTACCCATACAACTTGTTTATGGATCTTTTGAAAATATTTTGAGAAGATAAAATCCTCAGCAGGGCACAAAATTCTCTCGTAGCTACGTATTTATGAAAATAATCAGAAAAAAATAAATCCTCCTAAGAAAATCCCCCATGTCTTCTAAATAAAGTTCATTTGCCTTGAGGTACATTCAGTCTTTACCCATACAACTTGTTTATGGATCTTTTGAAAATAGTTTGAGAAGATAAAATCCTCAGTAGAGCACAAAATTCTCTCGTAGCTACGTATTTATGAAAATAATCAGAAAAAAATAAATCCTCCTAAGAAAATCCCCCATGTCTTCTAAATAAAGTTCATTTGCCTTGAGGTACGTTCAATCTTTACCCATACAACTTGTTTATAAATCTTTTGAAAATATTTTGAGAAGATAAAATCCTCAGCAGGGCACAAAATTCTCTCGTAGCTACGTATTTATGAAAATAATCAGAAAAAAAAAATCCTCCTAAGAAAATCCCCCATGTCTTGTAAATAAAGTTCATTTGCCTTGAGGTACGTTCAGTCTTTACCCATACAACTTGTTAATGGATCTTCTGAGAATAGTTTGAGAAGATAAAATCCTCAGCAGAGCACAAAATTTTCACGTACCTACGTATTAATGAAAATAATCAGAAAAAAATAAATCCTCCTAAGAAAATCCCCCATGTCTTCTAAATAAAATTCATTTGCCTTGAGGTACGTTCAGTCTTTACCCATACAACTTGTTTATGGATCTTTTGAAAATATTTTGAGAAGATAAAATCCTCAGTAGGGCACAAAATTCTCTCGTAGCTACGTATTTATGAAAATAATCAGAAAAAAATAAATCCTCCTAAGAAAATCCCCCATGTCTTCTAAATAAAGTTCATTTGCCTTGAGGTACGTTCAGTCTTTACCCATACAACTTGTTAGTGGATCTTCTGAGAATAGTTTGAGAAGATAAAATCCTCAGCAGGGCACAAAATTCTCTCGTACCTACGTATTTATGAAAATAATCAGAAAAAAATAAATCTTCCTAAGAAAATTCCCCATGTCTTCTAAATAAAGTTCATTTTCCTTGAAGTACGTTGAGTCTTTACCCATACAACTTGTTTATGGATCTTCTGAGAATAGTTTGAGAAGATAAAATCCTCAGCAGGGCACAAAATTCTCTCGTAGCTACGTATTTATGAAAATAATCAGAAAAAAATAAAAATAGTGGAAATCAAGTAAATCCATTGTGTCGTTCGTGAGTTATGCTGTCACGAACGGACAGCATTTCATTTTTATATATATAGAAGATAGATTTGAATCGCTTATTTCGCAATTTTTTACGGGGTTGTCGGAATTTGACGCGGTTTTCGTTATTCATGCGAGTAGATACCGTTCGCTTAAATTTGATCAAAAACGCGTCTCAAACCTAACTTTTCTCGCTTTTTACGAAGTTTTTGTAAATTACGGGTTTTTCCGTGAATTCAGGAGTTTATTCGGTTTTTTAAGTAGTTTTTTTTACATCGCACTCACTCCTGTTTAAAAAGTAACTTCAGTTAAAACGATTTATAGCGTGTAGATGCACGTATAAACTGGACCGTTTGTATTGGTGACACCTCGCAGCAAGATGTAAATTCTCGATCAACAATAGAATAGGGCCTATCAACATTTGTAAACAAACATTTCCGAGCCCTTTTTCTCATAACCCATGGGCCGCCCACGTAAATCAATACCATAATCATGTAGGGAAAAGTTTCTCAACACGATAATGCTATAGATTTGCGTGTGTAGCCTATGGCTTGCGAGAAAAAGGCTCAGAACTGTATGTTTACATATGTTGATAGGCCCTATTCTATTGTTGGTCCAGAATTGAAATGAAGGCCAATAGAAAGTGAAGGTATTAGTTTATGTCTTCTGTGTTGAACTAACAGATGTGTAATTACGTTTTTGGTTACATTAGTATTGTTCGCCGTGTGATTAATATTGCATCAGGAACGTGAAAACAATGATATTACTAGAAATTAAAATGACTCTAATAATGTTGCGATTTCAGTTAATTTCAATTAGTATTGTTGTACAATGCCTCCGACTAGACAGAATAATATCGGTCGGCTGCTAGCTCAGCAAACTCTCGAATGAGACAAAGCGACGATCAGCGTGCAACTCAAACTGAAGTGGTTTGACAATGGATTTCACGGGCTCGAATAATGTTGAGTGAAGAAGAAAGAGTAGCTGAAAATACAAGCGATACAGTTAGAAAGAAGCGTAATAGACAATTACCAGACGTCAATCCATCCAGCAGGGCACTTTTCACAAAATTAAAAATAAACATGTTTTTTGTGGTGTACCAACAGCGTACCATAGCGTACCTCCGAGGATTTTGAACGTACCTGTCAAATTCCTTGTTTTTAGGTGCCCTGCTGAATAGACGGTCGATTTTTCGAAATTCTTCGTAAAACGATATAAAAATAACGCCAAAGTGATGTACCAATAGCGTACCTACCGAATCTGATGTTTGATTTGAACGTACCTCAAAAATTTCCATACTTACTTATATAAAACTTTAAAAAAAATATTATATGTAAAATCTGACCTCGGATTCAGATTTCTCAGAAAATTCTAGCCCAAAATGACCTATAAAACATACTACTTAAGAACATTCTACGCTGTTTTATAGTCAAAAATGTATTTTATGTTATACGTTTAGAGAAACACCCTTGAATGGATACTTCACGCTAAGCATTGTGTATACAATTATCCTAGAATGTAGTATTAAACAAGCAATACAATGATAAGTAGGATCATTTTCTTAGAGCATGTTTCGTTATTTATCATAAAATAGACAATCTGTACAGGATGAAGCGTCTGAACATTCAGGTCTAACATTGTAGGTAAGACTATGAGGAATGATTTCTTAGAGAAGGATTTTTGAGTTTATTTTCTGATTATTTTCATAAATACGTAGGTACGTGAGAATTTTGTGCCCTGCTGAGGATTTTATCTCCTCAAACTATTCTCAGAAGATCCACTAACAAGTTGTATGGGTAAAGACTCAACGTAGCTAAAGGAAAATGAACTTTATTTAGAAGACATGGGGATTTTCTTAGGAGGATTTATTTTTTCTGATTATTTTCATAAATACGTAGGTACGTGAGAATTTTGTGCCCTGCTGAGGATTTTATCTTCTCAAAATATTCTCAAAAGATTTATTAACAAGTTGTATGGGTAAAGATTGAACGTACCTCAAGGCAAATGAACTTTATTTAGAAGACATGGGGGATTTTCTTAAGAGGATTTATTTTTTTCTGATTATTTTCATAAATACGTAGGTACGTGAAAATTTTGTGCCCTGCTGAGGATTTTATCTTCTCAAACTATTCTCAGAAGATCCATAAACAAGTTGTTTGGGTAAAGATTGAACGTACCTCAATGCAAATCAACTTTATTTAGAAGACATGGCGGATTTCCTAGGAGGATTTATTTTTTCTGATTATTTTCATAAATACGTAGCTACGAGAGAATTTTGAGCCCTGCTGAGGATTTTATCTTCTCAAAATATTCTCAGAAGATCCACTAACAAGTTGTATGGGTAAAGACTGAACGTACCTCAAGGCAAATGAACTTTATTTAGAAGACATGGGGGATTTTCTTAGGAGGATTTATTTTTTTCTGATTATTTTCATAAATACGTAGGTACGTGAGAATTTTGTGCCCTGCTGAGGATTTTATCTTCTCAAAATATTTTCAAAAGATTTATTAACAAGTTGTATGGGTAAAGAATGAACGTACCTCAAGGCAAATGAAATTTATTTAGAAGACATGGGGATTTTCTTAGGAGGATTTATTTTTTTCTGATTATTTTCATAAATACGTAGCTACGAGAGAATTTTGTGCCCTGCTGAGGATTTAATCTTCTCAAACTATTCTCAGAAGATCCACTAACAAGTTGTATGGGTAAAGATTGAACGTACCTCAAGGCAAATGAACTTTATTTAGAAGACATGTGGGATTTTCTTGGGAGGATTTAACGTGCCTTAAAGGTACCTTGAGGTACGTTCAGTCTTTACCCATACAACTTGTTTATGGATCTTTAGAAAATATTTTGAGAAGATAAAATCCTCAGCAGGGCACAAAATTCTCTCGTAGCTACGTATTTATGAAAATAATCAGAAAAAAATAAATCCTCCTAAGAAAATCCCCCATGTCTTCTAAATAAAGTTCATTTGCCTTGAGGTACATTCAGTCTTTACCCATACAACTTGTTCATGGATCTTTTGAAAATAGTTTGAGAAGATAAAATCCTCAGCAGGGCACAAAATTCTCACATACCTTCGTATTTATGAAAATAATCAGAAAAAAATAAATCCTCCTAAGAAAATCCCCCATGTCTTCTGAATAAAGTTCATTTGCCTTGAGGTACGTTCATTCTTTACCCATACAACTTGTTAATGGATCTTCTGAGAATAGTTTGAGAAGATAAAATCCTCAGCAGGGCACAAAATTCTCTCGTACCTACGTATTTATGAAAATAATCAGAAAAAAATAAATCCTCCTAAGAAAATCCCCCATGTCTTCTAAATAAAATTCATTTGCTTTGAGGTACGTTCAGTCTTTACCCATACAACTTGTTTATATATCTTTTGAAAATAGTTTGAGAAGATAAAATCCTCAGCAGGGCACAAAATTCTCTCGTAGCTACGTATTTATGAAAATAATCAGAAAAAAATAAATCCTCCTAAGAAAATCCCCCATGTCTTCTAAATAAAGTTCATTTGCCTTGAGGTACGTTCAATCTTTACCCAAACAACTTGTTTATAAATCTTTTGAGAATATTTTGAGAAGATAAAATCCTCAGCAGGGCACAAAATTCTCTCGTAGCTACGTATTTATGAAAATAATCAGAAAAAAATAAATCCTCCTAAGAAAATCCCCCATGTCTTCTAAATAAAGTTCATTTGCCTTGAGGTACGTTCAATCTTTACCCATACAACTTGTTTATGGATCTTCTGAAAATAGTTTGAAAAGATAAAATCCTCAGCAGGGCACAAAATTATCACGTATCTACGTATTTATGAAAATAATCAGAAAAAAATAAATCCTCCTAAGAAAATCCCCCATGTCTTCTAAATAAAGTTCATTTGCCTTGAGGTACGTTCAGTCTTTACCCAAACAACTTGTTTATGGATCTTCTGAAAATAGTTTGAGAAGATAAAATCCTCAGCAGGGCACAAAATTCTCTCGTAGCGACGTATTTATGAAAATAATCAGAAAAAAATAAATCCTCCTTAGAAAATCCCCCATGTCTTCTAAATAAAGTTCATTTGCCTTGAGGTCCGTTCAATCTTTACCCATACAACTTGTTAGTGGATCTTCTGAGAATAGTTTGAGAAGATAAAATCCTCAGCAGGGCACAAAATTCTCTCGTACCTACGTATTTATGAAAATAATCAGAAAAAAATAAATCCTCCTAAGAAAATCCCCCATGTCTTCTAAATAAAGTTCATTTTCCTTGAGGTACGTTGAGTCTTTACCCAAACAACTTGTTTATGGATCTTCTGAGAATAGTTTGAGAAGATAAAATCCTCAGCAGGGCACAAAATTCTCTCGTAGCTACGTATTTATGAAAATAATCAGAAAAAAATAAATCCTCCTAAGAAAATCCCCCATGTCTTCTAAATAAAGTTCATTTGCCTTGAGGTACGTTCAATCTTTACCCATACAACTTGTTTAAATATCTTTTGAAAATATTTTGAGAAGATAAAATCCTCAGCAGGGCACAAAAGTCTCTCGTAGCTACGTATTTATGAAAATAATCAGAAAAAAATAAATCCTCCTAAGAAAATCCCCCATGTCTTCTAAATAAAGTTCATTTGCCTTGAGGTACGTTCAATCTTTACCCATACAACTTGTTTATGGATCTTCTGAGAATAGTTTGAGAAGATAAAATCCTCAGCAGGGCACAAAATTCTCTCGTAGCTACGTATTTATGAAAATAATCAGAAAAAAATAAATCCTCCTAAGAAAATCCCCCATGTCTTCTAAATAAAGTTCATTTGCCTTGAGGTACGTTCAATCTTTACCCATACAACTTGTTTATGGATCTTTTGAAAATATTTTGAGAAGATAAAATCCTCAGCAGGGCACAAAATTCTCTCGTAGCTACGTATTTATGAAAATAATCAGAAAAAAATAAATCCGCCTAAGAAAATCCCCATGTCTTCTAAATAAAGTTCATTTTGCCTTGAGTGTATGTTCAATCTTTACCCATACAACTTGTTTATAAATCTTTGAAAATATTTTGAAAGATAAATCTCAGCAGGACAAAATTCTTCGTAGCTACGCATTTATGAAAATAATCAGAAAAATCCTCCTAAGAAAATCCCATGTCTTGTAAATAAAGTTCATTTGCCTTGAGGTACGTTCAGTCTTTACCCATACAACTTGTTAATGGATCTTCTGAGAATAGTTTGAGAAGATAAAATCCTCGGCAGAGCACAAAATTCTCACGTACCTACGTATTTATGAAAATAATCAGAAAAAAATAAATCCTCCTAAGAAAATCCCCCATGTCTTCTAAATAAAATTTATTTGCCTTGAGGTACGTTCAGTCTTTACCCATACAACTTGTTAATAAATCTTTTGAAAATATTTTGAGAAGATAAAATCCTCAGCAGGGCACAAAATTCTCTCGTAGCTACGTATTTATGAAAATAATCAGAAAAAAATAAATCCTCCTAAGAAAATCCCCCATGTCTTCTAAATAAAGTTCATTTGCCTTGAGGTACGTTCAATCTTCACCCATACAACTTGTTTATATATCTTTTGAGAATATTTTGAGAAGATAAAATCCTCAGCAGGGCACAAAATTCTCTCGTAGCTACGTATTTATGAAAATAATCAGAAAAAAATAAATCCTCCTAAGAAAATCCCCCATGTCTTCTAAATAAAGTTCATTTGCCTTGAGGTACGTTCAATCTTTACCCATACAACTTGTTTATGGATCTTTTGAAAATATTTTGAGAAGATAAAATCCTCAGCAGGGCACAAAATTATCACGTATCTACGTATTTATGAAAATAATCAGAAAAAAATAAATCCTCCTAAGAAAATCCCCCATGTCTTCTAAATAAAGTTCATTTGCCTTGAGGTACGTTCAGTCTTTACCCAAACAACTTGTTTATGGATCTTCTGAAAATAGTTTGAGAAGATAAAATCCTCAGCAGGGCACAAAATTCTCTCGTAGCTACGTATTTATGAAAATAATCAGAAAAAAATAAATCCTCCTAAGAAAATCCCCCATGTCTTCTAAATAAAGTTCATTTGCCTTGAGGTACGTTCAGTCTTTACCCATACAACTTGTTTATGGATCTTTTGAGAATATTTTGAGAAGATAAAATCCTCAGCAGGGCACAAAATTCTCTCGTAGCTACGTATTTATGAAAATAATAAGAAAAAAATAAATCCTCCTAAGAAAATCCCCCATGTCTTCTAAATAAAGTTCATTTGCCTTGAGGTACGTTCAATCTTTACCCATACAACTTGTTAGTGGATCTTCTGAGAATATTTTGAGAAGATAAAATCCTCAGCAGGGCACAAAATTCTCTCGTAGCTACGTATTTATGAAAATAATCAGAAAAAAATAAATCCTCCTAAGAAAATCCCCCATGTCTTCTAAATAAAGTTCATTTGCCTTGAGGTACGTTCAATCTTTACCCATACAACTTGTTTATAAATCTTTTGAGAATATTTTGAGAAGATAAATCCTCAGCAGGGCACAAAATTCTCTCGTACCTACGTATTTATGAAAATAATCAAAAAAAAAATCCTCCTAAGAAAATCCCCCATGTCTTCCCAGTGACCTACGTTCAACCTTTACCTGTACAGATTGTCTTTTTATGATAAAAAACATGCTTGAAAATGACCCTTATCATGTTTGCTTGTTATCTACATTCAGGGGTATACACAATGCTTAGCGTGAAGTATCCATTCAAGGGTGTTTCTCTAAACGTATAACATAAAATACATTTTTGACTATAAAACAGCGTAGAATGTTCTTAAGTAGTATGTTATAGGTCATTTTGGGCTAGAATTTTCTGAGAAATCTGAATCCGAGGTCAGATTTTACATATAATATTTTTTTTAAAGTTTTATATAAGTAAGTATGGAAATTTTTGAGGTACGTTCAAATCAAACATCAGATTCGGTAGGTACGCTATTGGTACATCACTTTGGCGTTATTTTTATATCGTTTTACGAAGAATTTCGAAAAATCGACCGTCTATTCAGCAGGGCACCTAAAAACAAGGAATTTGACAGGTACGATCAAAATCCTCGGAGGTACGCTATGGTACGCTGTTGGTACACCGCAAAAAACATGTTTATTTTTAATTTTGTGAAAAGTGCCCTGCTGGATGGATTGACGTAATAACCAGAAATATCTGGTAACAATCTCGCCCAGCATAACCTAATAAAACGATTGCGAAGGCATCCGTTAAACGAATTTTCAACGTGCTGCCTTTGATTGATGACAATGCGAATATTTCAGTCGCCATTGGATCAATGAGTGTAGTTTGTTATCATTGTAATGCATTGAAGTTCCCAAATGAAACACCAGAGCCTTTGCGCTCATTGGTGTCGGAATCAGGAAGTGGTTCTAAATTTTTTCTGCAGAACATCCAGAGTTATAATGGTTGTTTTCAAATGACTTCATTTGGCGCAACGTACATAATATTTAAAAGTTTTCTTGGACATTGAACCTTACAGAGTTTAAAAATTTAGTATAGAAAATTTACAGGTCAAAATTACCAAAAAGCGAATTCAATGTTGCCACCGACAGACGCAGACCATAAATCTAAAGATTTATTTCACTCGAGATTCACTCAGTAACATTATTCCACCATGAAGCGGGATATTGTAAAACAATTGCAAGCGATGCTTCATGAGCCCAATGGATTGATTCAAATTTTCAAGACTACTCTAGATCGAATGCCATCTAACAACCATAAGCTTGCAATTCGAGCTAATGCCTTCTCCAATTTTCCAATAAGTAGTTTAATTGTAAGCAGGACAACGTCTGCTGGGTCAGCTAGTATCTAATATATTCAGTTTATTAAATGATGTTTTAGACATTCCTAACCATCAATTTTGACTATCTGATGCGTCATAAAATGCATCAGATGCGACACTTTAGAATGAAGGCCGGTGATTGACGCGATTTGCGTTTTCCAGTTTTGAACACCAACAATTATATTTCCATCTTCCAATTATGTGCTCTCAGATATTCGTTTGGTCATATCCCCATGAGGGACTATCCATCATAATGACATTTTGACCACTTATTTGAAAATTCTATAGCTTTGATTTCGCGTCAACAAAACTAAAATCTGCGTATAAATAGCTCAGTATGTAATCGGAGACTGAACTGTTTGATTACTATTATAATATGCCATAAAGTACTGTTTCGTTCATATCTTCGTAACGAAATGCCCGAATGAAAAAAATCTACAGGAATGTGTAGTAGCTTTCATTAGCCGCCAACAGAATTGAAGTCAGTGCAAAAACGACGGTTTTGCACTGGGTAGGAACCAATTCCATGACAAAAGACAAAATCGAGAAATTTTATGAATCAAAGGTGTTTTTTTTTTGCATATAACGTGAAAAGGCGTTGTGGCCCCTATATTTGGGCAGTATATTGATTTCTCCCTTAACTCAATCGATAAAACCGCAACTACAAAGAAACATAATCTGGTGGCTGGGTTCGTTTTCTGATAGATTTTTTTTTATGCAAAAACAGAAACACCCTGGACAAAGGGTATAACTCTGATTGCCATACCAACATAATGCAAAAATTGTATTGACATAGAAAGTTCTCGAAGAATTACTGAAGAAGTGCATTTAGAACAAGTGAAGAGCAATCAACAAGCTAAGACTTGTATAATAAGGTAGGATCATAGATTAAACTGCAAAGCAAAGGTAAATCAACATTCGACAAGAGATATAAGCAAGGTTTTATTGAAAAATAAAATGACAAAGCATCGATACACAATTATCAAATACAGACATTACAAAGATACATTACAACTCTAATTTGTCTCGAACTATGAATTTTTTCAACTCCGTCCATAATCTTTTGATAACATTCATCCATTGCTCAACGTAACTGACTTCTATAATTTCTATGTGGAATTGCTGCCCATAACAAATGGCTAACAAGTGGTCATAATTCACCAGCACTGTAATGACAAGCAGTAACGCAGTCATCACCATCATACAGACGGTCAAATAATATTCCAACGGAAATCTCCGCTTGGGCGTTTCATTACTGCTGCAGATGTCAACGGAACTGCAATGGCAGCAAATTTTCGTTAGTTTATCACCCTCGCGGCCTGTTGAACTGAGCTTGTTGTTTTCCTCGTGAATGTAGTTAACTATAGCCTGGTTGAATATATTGTCTCCGACCTTGACACTGGATGGTATGTTGGATGAAATTTCCGAATTTGGAACACTGGATGGATGCTGGATGAAATTTCCGAATTATCTCGCTGCAGGATCCTGGCTGACTTGTCTGAAAGTTAAATCTCCGTTACGAGTTTGGTCTTGTTTGATCTTGTAATGAAAAATACTTACTCCTTTGGCAAACGGTCTTCAGTAATAGCTGGTGATTGAGTTATTTCAGTTGTTTGCACAACTACGGGGCACTTATCTTTGGAAAAGGATTTTTTCACGATGCGACCGCCTATATCGGAAACTGCTGAACGAGGTACAGCGGTCGGTTGCTTCAAAGAGTCGACTGATCGTTTTTTGCGGGACTTTGGTCGCGGAATTTTAGATGGCGTCTCAACAGTGGCTGATCTGAAATTATTTAGTTTGTGGGTAGGTTGAACACGGAAAGCTTACATTCAGTAGAACTCTACTTACTTTTTTGGAACAACCATTGCAATTCTCTTCGCTGACCAGCAAACAAATGTCAAATGAACACCTTGTTTGCGACACTAAAGCGATGCGCTCGCGACGAGGACTAGGCGGAGAATTTCGTGATATCAACACCACCGTTGATATTGATTGGAGGAAAGTGTTCTAACGCAGCACCAACTTTACTTAACCGGATGAAACGGAATTTTAATTTTCGGATCGACGGACGGGATAGAAAAGGGTGTTGTATCGTTCACTGGCTTTATTCGACTGTCTTTATGTTCTCTTGTGTGGTGTGTTCAAGAATAACAATTCTGTATTGTTTTGTGTTTGCATGAGAGACTGGGTCGATTGTTACGTGTAGTTCATCGGGTAAATACAAATTTCATGGCATAGTGCAGTGGTGCTCAGGTAGATGCTTGCAGCGGGCCAAAATGAAATTTTGCGCCAATGCCACGGGCCGCAATTAGTTATTTTTAATAGCTTAAAATAATTAATAAAAAACAGCTTATTTTGAGGACAAGTTACTAGTAGATGTAAAGCAATGCTTTTTCTTCCAAAATAAAAAAAATTACAAACAACAAAATGTAGATTTATATCACATTCAATTTATTTGAAAATCAATAAAAAAAAACTTTTCGCATTTTAATACATAATTCACTTATACTTTTCTTGAGCAAGCTTATCGAGATCAGCCTTCATGCTAGAGGTCGAAATACGCAATGAATTGTCCAAATGTTCATCACTTATCTTATTTCTTGCTTTTGACTTTACTTGCTTCATCACGGAAAACAGTTGTTCACAAATGTATGTGGATCCAAACAAAGAAGCTACGAAAAGAGCATGATTTCGCAGCTCTGGGAAGCGCTCTTCCGGAACAAATTTGGCACAGAACTCCAACAAATCATGTCGATCAAATTTTTCTCGCAGTTCCGTGACGCACTGTAACTCAATTAGTTCCATTTGGATATTATCTGGGGCTTGTTCAGCATCAACAATGAATGGAGCAGAAAAAAGTTTTAGAATTTTGTCATGCGCTTTGAAATCTCCAAATCTAAGAGAAAAATCATTTTTCATTGTTTGGAGTGCGTCAACGTATTTTTTAGTCAACATCACATTGCATTTTCCGAGAGTGGGGAAATGGGCAAAATTTAGAATTTTCATCTGTTTCTCCCACAACACGAGTTTGTTTTCAAATGTACTGATTTGATTAAACATGCTGTGCACCAATTTGCCTTTACCCTGGAGACTTAAATTCAAATCGTTCAGGTGCGTTGTAATGTCAGTCAGGAAAGCCAGATCTGTCACCCACTCCGCATTATCGAAAAACTTCACTGATTTACCTTTGCTCTCCATGAATTCGACGATTTCTTTCCGAAGATCAAATACGCGTCGCAGCACCTTTCTCCTGCTCAGCCAACGTACCTCAGTATAATATGGTACGTCACCATATTCTGCATCCGTGTCTACTAGAAGAGCCTGAAATTCTCGATGGTTCAATGCGTGCGATCGGATGAAATTAACTATTTTGATGACATCTTTCATGACATCTTTGAATCCCACGCTTTTGGCGCAGAGGTTCTCCTGGTGCACGATACAATGGTACTGGGAGAATTGCTCTGACACTTCTCGTAATTTTCGAAGATGGGCAATTGCACCTTCATGTTTTCCTATGAATAAACAATTTTTATCAGTAATAAAATGATTAAGCACAGAGAACAGACAAACAAGCTCAAACATAATTCAAAAATAAATAAATAAATTTAAACATACATAAATGTATGAAGAAATATACCTAAAATTTAAAACCATCCTTGGTACTAAATTTTCCAAGGCCGTAAATCTGATAAAGCTGAATATTTTGCATCAATTTGTATGCAACCCTTCAAGTAAGAAGTAAATAAACTTACGGCCTGATGCCAGCACCAAATACATCAAATGTCCATAATAAATGTGATAATGCCAGTACTGTCAAAAGGCGACGTTCAAAATAGCACAACATTTTAGGCAAGAATTTTAAGTAGCTTGCACGTCTTTACACTGCGGTATAAGCTTGAATAATTTAAATAAGATGGAAAACAAAATACATACCACGCATACCGGGAGCTCCATCGGTAACAACTCCGGACATTTTCTTCAACGGTAGATCAAACTTTTCTAGAACAGCGCACAGAGCATTAAAGATATCAATGCCCTTCGTCGTTCCTTTCATGGGGAAAAGGCTTGCCAATTCCTCAGTCACCTCAAATTTCTTAGATATGCCGCGGATAAAAACTGCCAATTGAGCTGTGTCAGATATATCCGTGCTCTCATCCAGCGCCACTGAATAAAATTCAAAGCTGGCAACTTTTTCCTTCAAACTCAACACAAGATTTTCAGCAATGTCTTCAACCCGCCTGGTGATGGTCGCCCGCGACAAACTCACTTGCGCAAAGATGCGACTTTTTTCGGGACAAATCATTTGAACCACAGCTTCCATACATTCCTTACCAAACTCGTGATCAGAAAATGGCTTCGAATGGGAAGCGAGTTTTTCTGCGATAATGAAACTTGCCTTTGTGCACAACTCGTTTTCTTGCTTTCTTCTCACAAAAAAGTTTTGCTGGCTACTCAAATTTCCCCTGAACTCAGCACATTTTCAGCCCGCGGCACACCGACATATTTATCCATTTTTGACGCATGTTTCGACTCGTAGTGACGCTTCACATTAAATTCCTTCATAACTGCAACAGCTTCGTTGCAAATCATACACACCGGTTTTTGATTGAAGCTCGAAAAGAAAAACATTTCAGACCTCTTCTCCTGGAAAACACGTCCTTCATCAGCCACTTTCCGTTTTTTGCTAGTGCTGGCTTCCATTTTCACTGAATAATTGCTCGAAACTTCTCAGAACTACGCACGCGACTACAGAACGGAACCAATTGACAACAGACACTGAATGGTGAAAGTGAATGAACCTGTGGTTGCGGGAGCGAAAATATAACTGCATTCTCTCTTTCTTTCTATCCCGCCTTTTTGGTCATTCATCATCTGTGTAACAAGCACGGTAAAAATTGTTCACATAAAACTATGAGAATCACAATTATTGCACAGTAAGAAATGCAACTCAAATCGAACAGCAAATAGCTACATATTCAATGAAGTTCTCATATTTCTCAAATGCTATCGCGGGCCGCATTTGCCGCCTCGGCGGGCCGCAGGATGAGCACCACTGGCATAGTGTATCATCAGTAACATGGCGGCCGCCGTTGAACCCGTCCGTTTCAAGCATCATCTGTACGGAATCCACTACTAACTTGGGCTGACAACAACGGTATCATCTTGTCTAGTTTCTTCGGATGGTAGGATAGCAATCTCCGTGACCGCTCGTTTGTACTGCCCAGACGCGGTCTTGACAACGACCACTCGGACTCTTCCATCATTTCCAGCTACGGTTTCGATTATTCGCCCAGTGGCCACTGGAGTGGTGGTGCGGTCGCCTGCTTGACCAACGCCAGCTGACCGGTGCGGACATCGGGTTGAGATTTCTTCCACTTCGTTCGCTGCTGGAGTTGACTGACATAATCTAACTGCCAGCAACACCAGAGATGTTGTACTGCACGTTTCATCTCCTGGAGACGCGACAAATGATTCGGATTGACATCGATCAAATTAGGCTCAGCAATAGCCACGAGCGGCTCACCAACTAAGAAGTGACCAGGAGTCAGAGCGCCACAATCGTCGGGAGAATCTGTAAGCGGAGAAAGGGGACGGGAATTGAGGACTGATTCGATTTGGGCAACGATGGTTTGGAGCTGGTCCACAGTGAAGGAGCGATTGCCCATGATGCGCCGGAAATGGTGCTTGAAGGATTTTATTCCGGCTTCCCAGATTCCGCCGAAATGCGGTGAACGAGCCGGGATGAAGCGAAACTTGATTCCGCTCTCCAAACAGAAATTTTCCCAGTCTTCGGATAGGAATTGACGACGGAACTCCTCTCGCATCGCGCGTAGTTCACGGTCTGCACCGACGAAGGCAGTCGCGTTGTCGCAGTGTAGTTCGAGTACTCGACCGCGACGCGCAACGAAGCGTTTGACGGCATTTATGCAGGCGACGGACGTTAGATCGGCGACGACTTCGAGGTGCACGGCCTTCACCACAAGGCACACGAACAGACCGACGTATATTTTTACCGACGCGCCCCGACTACTTAACGGACGTACGAGGAACGGCCCACAGTAATCCATCCCAGAGTGGATGAACGGTCTAGCAGGCGATAAGCGAACAGAAGGAAGCGGTGCCATAATTTGTTGTGCTAGTTGTGGTTGACACCGGAAACAGGTTACGCATTGACGTACTACTTTGCGTGCTAGTTGCCGACCTCGGATTGGCCAAAATCGCTGGCGAATAGTCGCAAGCGTAAGCGTTGGACCACCGTGAAGTGTTCGGATGTGACTGGATCGAGCGATGAGCCAGCTAAGTCGGTGGTCAGCTGGGAGGAGAATCGGAAAACGTGTGTCGTACGGTACCTTCATGTTGGCTAGTCTTCCGCTGAGCCTGAGCAAGCCAAATTGATCCATGAACAACTTCAGGTCTTTGATTGGTGATTTTGATGGAGATTTTGCTGCAGAAGAAAGAACATCTCTTGTGTGACGATAGTGCTGGATTTCGACGGGAAAAGATTCTAGTTGCACTTGTCGTACGAGAATTTTCAGCGCATGTTCACATTCCTCTGGATTCAGTGAACCGATGATGCGTTCGCTACGAAGAACCCTGGTATTCCGGAAGAATCTGTAGCAATATGCTACGAGGCGAACAAGCTTGGCCAAATCCGAGAATCGGTCGAACAACGATGAGTCGGCGATAACACTGTGTAGAACGATTACAGGACATGCTTCGTATTGCAAATCTGGAGTGTCTGGCACTGAAACTACACATTCAGGCCAACTATCGACAGGATATTTTAAGAAACTCGGTCCATGCCACCACAATTCGTTCTTCGAAATCTGACTTGCCATCATTCCTCGAGAGATACTGTCAGCTGGATTAAATTCCGACGGTACGTGTCTCCAATTGCAGCCCTTGGTAAGACGTTGAATCTCTGCGATCCGGTTCGACACGAATACCTTCCATACATTTGACTGAGACTTGATCCAGTGTAGAACGATGCTGGAGTCCGTCCAAAATGTTGGAGGCTCAACGGAATTTGTTGTCTGGCGAAGATTATTTGCAAGCTGACTGCCGAGGAGAGCAGCACACAGCTCCAATCGAGGAATAGATTGCCCACGAAGTGGAGCTACACGAGACTTAGCTGTTAACAGATGGCTGAAGGTCTGTCCGTTTTCAGCACGCGAAACGACGTAGATGCAGCAACCGTATGCTGCTTTCGATGCATCGCAGAAACAGTGTAGACTATACTGACTATCCTGCACCACACTGCGCGGCACGGAAAGTGTTTGTAACTGACTGAGCTCCGAACGGTAGCTTGCCCACCAGGTGGCGTGTTCATCGGACAACTGATTGTCCCATGACAATTGTTCTGCCCAAAGTGTTTGGACGAACATTTTCGCCTTAACTACTACTGGTCCAAGAAGGCCAAGAGGGTCAAACAGTTGTGACATTTCGGAGACGACGAGGCGCTTGGTCGCCACCTCCAGGGCTGGTAGATCTGGGATCTTGAATTGAAATGAGTCCAACTGGGGAAACCAGATAAGTCCTAAGGTCTTGACAGTGGTTGAGCGATCGATTTCTAGTTCGGACTTGGTTTCCCACAGCTGACGAGGAATGCTTGCGATAACAGCAGTGTTGTTGGTTGCCCATTTCCTGAGCACGAATCCGGCCTTTTGTAGCATTTCCATCAACTGCTGACAAGTTTCGGCAAGAGTGACTTGGTCGTCGTGGCCGATGAGTACGTCGTCCACGTACATTCCTTTCTTGATCACGGGGACCGCCAACGGGAATCGTTCTCCTTCGTCAGTGGCCAACTGGTGAAGCACACGAGCAGCGTGAAAAAGGGAGCTAGCAAGACCGTAGGTAACGGGTTTCAACTGATAGATTCGAGCTGGTTCTGATGGATCTTTCCGGAACAATATCTGCTGATACTTTCGATCATCTGGATTAACCCAGATCTGTCGAAACATCTTCTCGGCGTCAGCTGTTACGGCGTATCGAGGCAAGCGGATGTTGATAACAGTAGAGTACAGAGCTGGCTGTACTGTTGGTCCGACGAATATAATATCGTTGAGCGACAAGCTGGTAGAGCTTCGACAGGATCCATCAAAAACGACTCGTGTTTTCGTAGTTGAACTTTCAGGGCGGTGGATGGCATGGTGGGGTAGGAAATACTGTGGGTTACGCGACGAGCACGGATTCACCTCCTCCATATGTCCCAGACATTCATACTCCTTTAGGAACTCGTGATAGGTAACACGAAAACCTTCATCGACAGCGAACGTCTTCTCCATAGATTGAAGCCGACGGAGTGCGAGCGAGTAGGAATCGCCCAGCATCGGCAGCATTTCCTCTCGCAGCGGTAGACGAACAATGTACCTTCCATCCGAATCTCGTTCAACGGTTTGTTGAAAATGGTCTTCGCAGCGTTGTTCGTCGGGAGTGTAAGCTTTTCCGACGTCGAAGTTGTCGATTTCCCAAAAACGTTCGAGTTGCTTGTCGAGACGGTCGTCTGTACAAACGTGGCTGCTTTGGACTGCCAGTGGCTCATGAGCTGGATCAGTGACCTTTCCACACACGACGTATCCCAGTACAGTTTTCTGTAGCATCGGACAACCAACGGCGAGTGAAATTTGCTGATGTTCTAACAACGAAAATAAGAGTTCAGCGCCAATAATAATGTCAACCTTCTGACTGATGTTGAACTGGGGATCAGCCATCGGAAGATTGCGTGGGATTTGCCAGCGCGTAACGTTAATGTGGTGGCTAGGTAATGACACTGTTAGCTTCGGCAGTACTAGGCATTCCAGAGTGAAACGATGATCACCGAAGCGCGAAGCGAGCGACAAAGTGACGCCGAAGTGGACGTTCACGGTAGACTGACCAATTCCACTTACTGGTGAGTTAAGCTTCACACGTTTTAGCCGAAGCTTCTGACAAAGTGCTTCACTGATGAAACTAGGTTGGGAGCCACTGTCCAATAGAGCTCTAGCGAAATGGTAGTTGTTGTCGGCATCTTTCACTTTGATGACGGCCGTTGATAGCACGACCATGTTCTGACGATAATTTTGAATTATTTCAGCACTTTGATAGGATTTGGAGGGAGGTGAATTGTTTTCGATGAAAGAATTAACCGACGGAGTGGTGGGGGCGATACCGACCGAATACGACTGCGGAAACGTTCGGAACGACGAACTCGACGACGAGGCACCGGAGTTTACCGACGGCGGACGTATGGTGACATTCACATCACGTGGTGGCATTTGATACGATTGCGAAACGATTGCTTCAGCGGATTCTCCAATCAAAGCTGGTGTAGATTGGATGGGTGTTGCTGCTGGTGAACCAGGAGCCGAGGTAGACGAAATCGGTGGTAGATGCAGTAGAGAGTGGTGCTTCTTGAAGCACTGTTTACAGGAACCACTGGAACAATCTTTCGCCATGTGTGAACCCTTCAAGCAGTTTATACATAGCCCGTGCCTTTTGACGAACTCGAAACGCTGCTGCGGTACGAGACTTTGGAAGCCGCTGCACTGAAACAAAAGATGTGCTTGCTTGCAGTGAGGGCACCTTTTGACACTTTCAGACGTGACATGGGCTGCGACTCGGTGTTTGTGCGCTTTCAGCTCAGGTTGGGTATTGTTTGGGTGGGAGAGCGTTAATGTTTTGATAATTCGTGATCTTTTGTGGATAAACTCGAGTAGTTCTTTGTAAGTGGGTCGTTCTACATCATCTATATGGGTTTCCCATTCCCGCAGTGTGCCATGGTCCAGGCAACTGCTCAGTCGCTCAACGAGAAAAAAATTCCAATGGTCTTCCGCAGTCTCGAGCTTATCCAACAATTGAACATGGCGATCAAAATTGTCGGCCAAATCCGACAGTCCCAGAGCGGACTCCTTCTTCAACGGGTTCATAGCTAGTAAAGCCGACATGTGTCGCTTAAAGAGAAGATTAGGATTCTCATATCTATCCTTCAGAATATTCCACGCTACTTGATAACCATCGGCAGAAACATCAAGAGCGGAAATAATACGAGATGCTCGTCTGACAATGAAGCTCTCAAATAGTGCATTTTTTGCACGGCTGTCAACAGTTGATTTGAATGAATCAACGAGACGTAAAGATCGCGAAAGGCTTGATAATT
>JASCZW010001906.1:0-119188 GCA_034211315.2 Aedes japonicus | reverse complement strand
ATGATCGACTAAGAGCTCATCAGCGCAAATCATTCCACCATAGGCAGGTATCGAAAGTGAACGTTTATCAAAACTATCAACTTTGTAACAAATGAATTTTCAGCATTCATCAATGCCACTTTCCCAGTAAAACGTCAAAAAGATTATTCAATGTTTGTACCTGGGTCAGCAATAAATACAACGGCCTCGTTCGATAGAATCCGCTCCATTTACAATGATTTCGATATCCATCGCTAAGTCTGAATTCACACACACTCATTCGATTTACAGCCACATATCACAACTGAACCTTCGAGTAGAACCCGCAGCAGACTCGTCTCTATCTCTCGTCCTTCTCTATCAACGAAGGTATTGTTTCAGAATGACCAGGTTGCACTGGCGGTGGATATGATGTTACTGGTTTGACGAGATCATGCCGAGCTTCAGTCGAGGCGGTAGTCTGTTTGTTGCGAAGGACGACGTAGGGCAGCGGTGATGAGAACGGCAACGATAACGGTACCAGGCAATTAAATGGGGCTACGTTGTAGATCAGTTATTGTTGGGATGAAGAACTGTTGTCTCACTTTCTTAACTTTCTCTCAGCTTCATCTATGGCTATCAATCCCATAGGATGATCTCCGGAATACGGTCACGCCTTCCATCTTTGCTGATAACTCATGAAGTTTCACTCTAAACTCCGGTTAAAGTAGCGTTCATGGAAGCAGCCTGCTTCATCATTGTCTGGCTCACAACGTTGATTATCCTTCGGCTCCGTTTGTTCCTGGAAGCAGTCACATCTTCCTGAGTACGCAGAAACTATTGATGCAGTCTGCGTACAGGCTGCCCATATCTCCACGTTCCGTGTTCATAATTTCACAAATGCGCACCTGAGCTAAACATCGCCCACACATCCTTCAGCGTACCATGAAACAAGTATATCATCTCGTTTTATCTTACATTGAAGTATCCGGTTCACTTGCAAACTTCATCAAGCAATACGGCTTCACGATTCAATTTACATTATCTGTCTTCTTCATTACAGCCTTCTGTTTCGAGCCATCTCATACGGCGTAAGCCAATTTTCCGCCATACCAACGTTACACCGACATCTGGACTAACGCACTGTCCATTCAACACTCCACGGCCCGCACTATCTGGGATCCCATGTTACCATAGCCTCAAAACATACCGATTATCGATTGCCTCGGCACAGATTCCATTCAGACAGCGTTCATTGTGTTCGGCTTCGACAGCTGTCTCGCCGCTCAGTTTGTGTCGAAAACTCCAGATTTGAAGGTTCCTGGTGTCTCCACAGGCAATTCACTACAAAATCTCATCGTCAGTATCGAACACCCTTCAAGACAAACGAGAAAGATCCATTGTTCACTTTGATGCACTCATCGATCTGGCAGAACACAGGCCACTAGCTGGTTCGCACACGCCGATTTACTCCTTCCTCCTTCCGATTGATGTATTCAAGGCGCATCAGTGCACACTGAGACACTCTTCCTCAGCGCCAGTTCCTTCCGCCGAATTCATCGATTGGCATCTTCACGGCTGCCATCTACGAAGTCATATTCCATCGCCGATTGGCAACGTTCGAAAGAGCATTACACCGTCCGTTTCACAGCCACTTTCATAGTCGTAGTCTTCTTCGCAGGTTGGACCACAGCGAAAGCGTTACTCAGCGAGCGTCTGTAGTCTCATAGCAGAGGCATTCTCTCTCAATGTAATCACTGTCCATCTGTTCGATCGCATCGAACCTTCATTACACTACAATACATCGACTTCGTTCATTGATGCACGCAAGAATCATCATCCTGATAACTGCGCTGCATTGATGTCATTATACATGCATTCCCGTTTCGCAGAAATATCTTCGCACCTGTAAGCACTGACCAGGTGTAGTTGTATCCCGGCAAATGCATCGAGTCACTTGTGTATCCGTATTCCAGCGATCTCCTCCCACGTGGAACGTATCTCGTCGATTTATCAAATTGATCGCACACTCCTCCAGCGCAGGCCTCTGCACAGCGGAATGCACTATCCGCTGTCTTACTGTAGTACTTTGTTACATTCTCCCGGAGCTACAGAGTTCCCATCCTGGCATCCATCTGAGACACACATATGATGATACGCCGTAGGAGTTCCTGTCTGAGTAACCGTCGCAGATTCGCATCAGAGGATTAATATCTCCATTCACGCATCAAGGCAAATAGAATTCAGCACGCCCATCTCCTCATAACCGAGTTCACAGGTTCCCATAGTCGTCACTCTCCAGCGATGCACTACGAACCTCTTCAGAAGCCGTATCTTCGTTTATTCCTGCTGCATCTCTGCCAGGGATTCACTATCCTTCACTTTGAACTTTAACTTCGTTCTAGACTACACGGTTTCCAACTGATTGGCCTTCCCGACACAAACGTCTACCTGTACAGTACCGTCACTATAGCCACCAGCAAACAAGTCCTGGCTCTCCGCGCGGTAGGAATCCGGAATCGCACTGAGCCAGCAACCCGGTGTCTGACGCAGAATCCAACACATCCAGCGCGGGATACAGCCGAAAGGAAACTCGACCAATTGACCGATCAGCGGTAAAGTACCGGGAAGCTGGGATTAACCGCTCGAGCCGGCACGCAGGCAGGCCCGGTCAGAGTTTCTACGGCGTCATGCCGGGTTGCATCTGTTCCGTTTCGATCAGCCAGCGCAGCACTTCAGCCGCGTGGCTACCACACACTTTGTTGTCTGTCCTCAGGCATTCATCTCGAAATGGGGAGAAGGGGCTAGCGGTCATGAAGGTATGTACACTTGAATTCTGGCTGTCTGCCTGATGCATCGGGTAGATTAGGGCCGAAATTGAATCTGAGATCCAGCCCATCAGGCAGCAGCGTGGCTCACTACACTGTCTTCGAAGGAATGAAGCGTTAAAATCTGTGCCGGTGGAGGACGACGAATTGATTGCTGCACCAGCGATAACATGTGGTCACTGGCGATTACACTCTCCCATACGGTGGTTTACCGCTGCGGCTGAGAACTGACGCTGGAACAAATCATCAGCGGCGTGCGATGGAGTACCAGCGCGTGCACCTGAAAGGCCACTGAACGGACGGAGGCGGAGAGTATTTGGAGTACTTCACATCTCATGAAAATCAGATCATTCCACATGAACACTAGATTGACTGCACAGAGGGAAGGTGAAACGCGCAAATCGATATCTGGCGCAGATTACAAGAGACTGATGTCAGCGCGAGGAGAGCGACGGAAACTGACAAGAAGGCAGATATCTGTAGTACATATATGCAAGATGTGGCTCACGGGATTATGAAGAACAACTGCCAGCTGGATTTCATGCCTATGACCTGGAGTCGCTCAGAGGAAACCGTCTCAGTAGACCGCTAGTACTGACCCAGAACGGACTACGTCCGGCGCCAGCTACGAACACTGCACATCTGCGACGGAACCACGGAGTTGAGTTAGTCGCATATACGAGAATTTCAACTGTAAGAGAATCATCAGCCAGCAGTTTCTCTCCTTCGTAATTTGTTTCCATCTTGCAATCGATTGAAGCACACATCCAGAGAGTTGCAAATCCGCTATCTTAAGAAAGCGGTCTGCTGGCCAAGACAGCAACGCGGTAAAGAAGCTGTAATTGAATCACATTGTCAAATCATGAAGTCATCTGTATCGGTCGCCGATGAGCGTATAAACTGAGTTATATGAAATGGCGGTGGACCTAGCCAAAGTACGGATACTATTATAGTACTGCTCCAGTGACATCGCAAACTACGCTTGAGGATTCCACAGCTGATTGCCAGAGCTGTTAAACGAGACACAAGCATTTTGATGTGTTGATGGAGTCGAGAACTATATTTAGTGATCATCTAGGCTCATGATGAGGGAGACGTTGTCTGTTGATGAGGACCATCATTGCTGAGGGAACTGAATGCTCGAACCAACAATACATCTTCCGTAAAAGACTTGAATATTGAAGCCTGAGTAACACGAAATTCACCCATCTCAACGTTGCTCAATTCTTATAATCAAAATGATGGCCTCTTTAAATGATCAATTTTCTGTCACAATAGTTAGCTGCGTAAAATTCAAACAAAAACACGTAGTCGCCATGCCTTAAAATATTGTCGATCTTACTCAGCGCCAAAAATCAATTAAAAACTGCCACCTTGACAGTCATCAGTCATATCAGCCGCCCAATTCAAAGAAACCCAGCCTAAAAACAATGTTGCATCCGTACAAACGCGCTGGTCAAAACAGAGTTGCACGTATTGATCTGCCAGTAAAATTCCACTGAAAAGGAACTGCAACACATCATAGAATGGCCACTGTCCTAGCTGTAACTAAAACAGCCCATACAGATCAAGTTGTAACGGCCTGTCTTACTTGTACTCTCATACTTGATCAGTTTAGCGAATAATTTGATAATTCCAAGAATCATCATTTATTTCATACTTGGCCAAATTCGCAGGTTCTTCCCATTTGCAGATTGTTACTTGCCGAAGATAGTCTCATTTTAACATGATTAGAGCTAAAATGCTCCGTGTAAAATGAGATTGATTATTAAAGAAAATTGCAACACAAAATGGGTTAGTCCAATTGGCATGAGTTTCAGGAAGAGTTGAAGATAATAATCTGACAGTTCTAAAATGAATTATAAAAGAAAAAATTATAAATTGTATTACACCAAATTGCTTTCTTAACATTAAATCATTACGCTGTAACTGATTGTTGATCGATTCGGGATACGAGAAACAAAACTATATAAATATAAAATGAATTTTATCTGTCTGACTCGATGGAACTGAATCCATCCCTAGGTTTAACACGTAGCAAACATATTTTACAGGATTAATGAATTCTGTTTGGTGTTATAACAGAATATAAATGTATCAATAGACCAAACAATGACTAACGATTGTGATAAAATACATTTCCAGGACTACAGTTCTTCTATACGGGCGTTTAATTTAAAATTAATTAATTTTAAAATGAGAGCGTTATGAAAGGCTTCCAGATACAACTTCCAGTACAACTGAATATACATCATTTAAACACTCATCTGATTGTTACAGTTTCTGCTGCATTGAAACAGTTCAATTTTACTAACAAATCTACGCCAGCTGCCATACAAAATTTACTCTGAACTGAAAATATGTTGAGGCCATGTTTTCCTCGAGATCCTTCCCCATCTCTGAAATACATACACCTTTGCATAACTCGAGCAGCAAATCAGCAAATGGAACCATATCAGACGGAGGCAAGAAATGTTCTATGGTAGACTACTCAAGAGGTCTCTCATACGAAGAAAACACATAACTGAGTCTGGTTAGCACACATTTGGCATGGGTTGTGGAGTCAGGATTTACATACACACGTGTTATTGTGCTGCCAATACGCTTGTTAACTGCCAAGGTCTACAACGGGTACAACCAAAATCAGTATCTGACATTTGCTGTCAGCAAGAACTGCAGTATTGACTGTACCCCATTCGGCGCAAGTCAAACATTCGCACAATGCGCAGTTACATCGAGATAGAGAAGATTGATTTGGGGCTTCATGCATTGCGCAACAGTCACCTGAACGAGTTCGACGAAAACCTCATCGAAACGTAAAGCTCATCCTGCCAGGACGGCCAATGCAGCGCGAAATGAATTTCGTCTGTCGGTTTGTTCGTTCCGCTGACCATCATGCGAACATCAGATGCAGGGGTCAACATCGTTTCGAGATCCTCAAGTGGGGCTTCACAAGCCGAAACACAGCTCTCGCATAACAAGAACGCTAAATCGACATGCGTAGGGGATACCTGGAACCAATGATTACGGCGGTTTCGGTTCGAACAAACAACCGATCACACAGGATTGTTCATATCCGCATTTCGATAACAACAACAAACTTTCCCTTCAAATTACAGCACTACACAAAGATACGTGTCTTTGCGTCATAACACTTCCATACCAAATCTATAAATACTGAACACAAACAGTTACTCCTTTATAAGCCATAACATCTATAATTTAGCTTATAACAGGTCGACTCATGGACAGGGGTCTCACATAGTTTCAGCTTGGTAGATAATCGTTGCGTCACGATTAGTACATTCATCTGCCTCATTAACACATCTCAACTAATAGTACCACATGGTTGCAGTCGGCCGATTTGCCGCAGCGGTATCTCTGGCGTCTTCGAAATGGCTGTGTTCTCGAACACTGAGAGATTACAGGATCTACTTGTCTCTTGTTCTAGTTTTCAGACAGAGGCCTATTCTACTAGCTCCTGAAGACAATATCTAATATTCTCCCCATCTTCACATTTTGAGTGGTAATGTTTCGGTTACATGGAGATGAATTGAAAATGAGGGCTTGATTAGGCCCAAGTGAGGGCAGGCGACTCGCGAGGTAGTAAATGTTTGAGTTGATCTTTGATTAAGGCTGGTAATGTTACCTATCAGTAATTCCATATTCAGTCCTTTCAGGTTTGTGTCGACCATCGTTGATCGTTGAATGGATGTGTCAATAGTTGAATCTGCAATATCTTGTTGTTGTCAGACAGCCTGTTTACAGAGTGATCGAGTGATCATGAGAAGTTGTAGTCTGCAAATAAACATCTCAACGGCATCCTTACTGTTGGTTTAAAATCACTTTAGCGTTCTGTAACACTTACCTTCCAAATGAAAAACTCAATCACATCTTGTGAGTACTTCCAATAGCATCCTTCACTGTTTAAATCAATTCAAATAGATCACTTCCACTCTCAAATATTTGCTGATACTTTACGTAACCAAAACGAGGCTGCTACTATCCAGTTATCTGGGGCTGGTGATTCTCTCGCGGAGTTCAGTGATTCCGCGGCCTGACAAGCGAGTATCATGTCAATATATACTTACCCTTCATTTGATCTTGCATTTCCACATGTATGCACAAACTTAGTCTAGACTGCTCGAAGATGCATTGATCTGTCGCCCACAGTTCTCCATGTATCAAATTGCTGATCTGACAATTAACGGAGAAGACCCGGGCGGTCAATCATGTCATCATACCGAGGTTCACCACTTCATTCGACTCAAATAAACACAACATAAACTGTAAATACTAAATGCCTATACCTGTTTATGCTCTATGTTTACACTAATAGCTAATATCGTTTATGTTACCATCTAATTTATGTCACCTACTATCAATTGATCTGCATTACTGTAGAAATACGCGTATCTCGTCAAGATTAAGCAATATAGGTAGGCGGAATTAAATAGAAAATACTAATCTTTCATCTCATTTCCAGCGACAGGTATTCACTAGCTCTCACACTTTCTAGAACTGCGAGATTACAGGCTCCGAACGATTTGCGCAGTACCATCCTCTATGGTAAGTAATTTGTTACAAATGGGTAGATATTACTTATATATGACTCATTATAGCGATAAGTCAGTTGCTTTTTAACATGCAAGTTACAGCATTTTGGTTTCACAATAACCTCCGAGGTTGGTGTACCTTCCATTCGTTTGTTCCATTATTAGTAACAAAATAGAGCAAATAATTTCTCCAAATCTCTGTCGAAAACTACGCAAAAATATTCGATATTTTCAAGAAAAGTGCGACAGCTGGACAGGAAGAGGTCAGTTTTAAAATGCTCCGCATTTCTTTAAATAATATCATACTATTTTCATAATTTATCCACAACTTTGACCAAAGACAACATGGCCAGTCAACTATGGTTTATCTTACAATTTAAACACACACATTTACACGGAACACAGATCCAATAAGGCAACACACAAGTGGAACACTTGCGGTAGTTCAAGAAATTGAAAACCATACAAAAAATGTTCAAATCATCATTTCATCACCACTGGAGTGTCGATTACGCAATTTAGTACCTTGTTAACTAAGCCAATTCTTCCTTAGCTCCGTTGATAACTCACACGAAGCATCTTTCAAATTCAACATTAAGTTTTTTTGTTTCATTATAGTATTTCTGAAGAAACATTTAACTTTCTTTGATAAAGCAGAGTTCATTTCACGTTTCACAAGGTACTAGAGATTGCATGAATGTTACTCAAGTGAGGCATTCCAAGTAAAATGTGTCGATTTAAATTTATTTTTCGTATGAACTTTTCCAATTTTTCTTGAACTTTACACAAGTGTTCCACTTGTCTAATGATGCACCTTATTTTGGATCACGACTACATTTCCAAAAGGGTCCGTGTAAAATGGTATTGTTGTTTAAATAAAATTGTAAGACCAAAACCGTTAGTTTGACTGGTATGTTGTCTTTGGTCAAAGTTGTGGATAAATTATGAAAATAGTATGATATTATTTAAAAATGCGAACATTTTAAAACTTATATTCCTCTATCCAGCTACACAATTTTCTTGAAAATATCGAATATTTTTGCGTAGTTTTCGACAAAGTTTGAGAAATTATTTGCTCTATTTTGTTACTAATAATGGAACAAACGAATGGAAATTTACACCAACTCGGAAGTTATTATGAAACTAAAATGCTTAACTTGCATGTTGCAGCAACTGAATTATCACTATAATGAGTCATATATAAGTAATATCTGCCCATTTGTAACAAAAATTGCTACTAGGATGATGGTACTGCGTAAATCGTTCGGAACTTGTAATCTCGCAGTTCTAGAAAGTGTGAGCTGTTTAGTGGAATACCTGTCACTGGAAATGAGATGAAAGATTAGTATTTTCTATTTAATTCCACCTACCTATATTGCTTATCTTCAGCAGATACGCGTATTTCTGCAATGTGCAGACTTCATCAGTGTCAGTGTCGTTCGAGTTATTAGTAGACGACATAAATTAGTGGTAACATAAACATTATTAGCTATTAGTGGTAACATAAACATAAACAAACATAAACATTGTATTTTTACAGTTTATGTTCGTGTTTATTTGAGAATCGAATAAAAGTGGGAGCGAACCTCGAGCAGAGCATGAGCATGAGCATGATTGACCGCCCGAGGTTGCTACTCCGTTATTGTCAGATCAGCTGTTATTACATAGAGAACCAACAGACGACGCTTGGAATCAACATGCATCTTCAATGTGTAAAAACTGGTGATCCCAAACTAAGACAATACCGGCGCCGGCCCCGCCCGAATGCAGGTCAAGTAAGGAAAGGGTAGGAATATGTTGACATGATACTCGCTTTATTGGAAGCCGCGGAATCCACTGAACTTCCACGAGAAATCACCGGGGTTTTGGATAACTGGATTAAGTAGCAGCAGGGTTCGTTTTGGTTTACGATAAGCTGTCAACTTAAATATTTGAAAATTAAGAGTGATTTCCTATTTGAACCGATTTAAACCAACAGTGAGGATGCTATTGGGGCCACTCACAAAATGTGATTGAGGTTTTTCATTTGGAAAACAAAGTGATTTTTAAGAACGCTAAAAAGTCGGTTTTGATTGGTTTAAACCAACAGTAAGGATGCCGTTGGGGCCAGGAGATGTTTATTTGCGAACTACGACTTCTCATGATCACTCGATCACTCGCGCAACGAACAATAGGCAACCTGACCCGATAACAAAATATTACGGAACAACTTATTGACACATCCGATTCAACCGATCCAACTGATGGTCGACGCAAACCTATTAAAAAAGGACATATAGATACAATAGGTAACATTTACCAGCCTTGATCCACGTCCTTCAAAGCATTTACTACCTCACGAGTCGCCTGTACCCAACTCCGCAGGCGTTCGTCAAGCCCCTGGAACACCAATTCATCTCCATGCCCAACCGAAGCATTACCACTCAAAAAGTCTTGAAAAATAGAGAGATATTAGATATTGTCTTCAAAACTTGGTAGAAACAAACTATCTGTTGTCTGAAAAGAAACAAAACTAAGAACAAAGGCACAAGTAGAATCCCTGTAGTCTCTCGGATGTTCGAAGAACACAGCCATTTCTATGAAAAGACACCAAGAGTTACCGCTGCGGGCCGTCGATGGCCGACTACAACCATGTGGGCACTATTGGTTGAAATGGTGATTGAATGAGAATAGTGAGAATATCCCACCCAATAAACGACTACAACACTCAGTTGTCTACCAAGCTGAAGCCCACTCGAGCTATATCTGGTGAACCCTGTCCATGAGTCGACCCTCTCAAATTTTTCGCTAATTATAAATGTTATAACACAAAATAACATTTTGTGTTCAATATTTATAAAATTTAATTATAAATGTTATAACACAAAACTTACCTTATCTTTTTTGTGTAGTTAACGCTAATTTGAAATTACAAATTGTTGTTGTTGTCAGAAAATATACGGATATAACCAACCTGTGTAATCGGTTGTTTGTTCGGTTTCAAACCACCATACAATCATTGGTTTCAAAATCCCCCACATGCAAAATTTGGATCAATTTGCTTGATTAGTTCTTGAGTTATGCAGAAATTTGTGTTTCATTTGTATGAAAGCCCCCCCCCCCCCGCCCCTTCCAGAGGGAGGAGGGATCTCAAACAATCATTAAAAACTTCTCCAATCCCAAAACCCCTGCATACAAATGTTCACGCCGATCGGTTCTGTAGTTCCCGAGTCTATAAGAGTCAGACAGACAAACCGACAGACAGAAATTCATTTTCATATACAGTAACCGTCCGCTAACTGGGATAAAGGCTACGTTTCGATGGGTTTTCGATCAGATTTCGGTTGGAATATTTCATTGCACAATACATAAACTAAATAATGTTTTTATGTCTTTTGCGTTATTGCGATGTAGCTGCACATTGTGCAGAATGTTTGACTTACTTTGAATAGAATTACGAATCAATACTGTAGAGTTGCCCCTTGCTGATTTTGACAACAAAATGTCAAATGCTGATTTTTGAAGTTTATTTGCCGTTTAACTGGGCTATAGCCCAGTTAGCAAACGCCCAGTTAAAAAGCAGCTCAGTTCAACAGCACCCTGTTCGCTAACGCGTTATTGTATATAGAAATCCTGACTCCACAAACCCCCACATGCCAAATGTGGTTTCATTTGCTTGAACAGATCTCGAGTTATGCAGAAATGTGTGTTTCTTTCGTATGAGAGACCTCTTGGTCTTAGTCTACCATAGAAACATTTCTTGCCTCCATAAACCTCCAGCTGCCAATTATGGTTCCATTTGCTTGATTTGTACTCGAGTTATGCAAAAAAATTGTATGTGAGCCCTCTCTTTCAGAATGGGGAGGGATCTCGAATGAAGGGAAAACATATTTTCAACATATTTTCAGTTCAAGTAGAAATTTGTATGGCAGCAAGCGTAGGTCATTTGTTAGTAAAAAATTGAACTACTTATACTAATAGCCCTTAGCTGCAATTTCAATGCAACAATTTTGTAGCTTTTTTTAATCAAATGGTGTTTAAATGAAGTCATTTTGTTCAGTTGTACAAGAGTTATTATCACAAACCTTACACTTTCGCATAACGCTCTCATTTTTTAAAATTAATTAATTTTTAAAATTAAACACCCGGTATAGAAAAGAGAAACGTAGTCCTACGTCAAAATGTATTTTTATCACAATCGTTAGTCATTGTTTGGTCTATTGATATAAAGGATACGAGAGATCCAGCCCGATCCGAGCTAGACATGTTTTAAAATACATTTATAATACAATTATAACACAAACAATTATTAATCATTGTAAAAATATGTTTTGTGTGTTACTTGGGATAGTTCCCGAGTTTATCAGGGTCAGACAGATAGAAATTCATTTTCATATTTATATAGTTTTTTGTTTCTCATTTATCCCGAATCAGTCAACAACCAGTTTTAAGCAAACATTTAATGATTTAATGTTAAAAAAAACTATTTTTTTTTAATTTGAGTTAATACAATTTATAATTTTTTTTTCTTTTTATAATTCATTTTTAGGACTGGTCAAGTTATTATCTTCAACTCTTCTAAAAACTTCATACCAATTAGACTAACCGTTTTGGTGTTACAATTTTCTTTAACCATCAATCTCATTTTTACACAGGCATTTTTGAAAACCTAATCGTGATCCAAAATGAGGAACCTCTTCGGCAAAGTGGCAATCTTTTAAATAAAGGAAGAAGCCTGCAAAGATTTGGCAAAATTGTAAATAACCGATCATGATTAATTCCTGATGATGCTTGGAATGCCTCAAATTATTCACTTAAACTGATCAAAACAAAAGGGAAATTTTAAATAAGATTAGGCCGTTCCCAACGGTGTTCTACTTTGTATGGGCTGTTTTAGTTTACAACTAGAACTGAAACAAGCCATTCCCAATGATGTGTTGCAGTTCTACTTTTCGAGCAAATTTTTGCAACAGATTTAAAACTGCTCGACAGCTCTGTTTTATTTTCAACGCGATTTAAAACACGGATGCAACATTGTTTTAAACTGGGTTTCTTTGTAGTTGAGGCAGCTGTTATGACTGATGACTGTCAAATTAGCGGTTTTTAGTTTGTTTTGAAAGTGATTTTTTTAACGCGAAATTAAGATCGACCAATATTTTTAAAACATGGCATTGCGATTAACGTGTTTTTGTTTTAATTTTTACGCAGCTGGCCTGGCCGATGACAAGAAAAATGATGTATTCAAGAAACCATCATTTTCCAGGATGCCTTCAAGAATTGGCTGCGTTAGTGTGAGATAAGATTAGATCAGAATTTCGTGTTACTCGGAGCTTCAATATTCCAAGTCTTTCGCGAATAATGTCCTTTTGTGTTGGTTCGAGCATTCGGACTCCCTCAACCCGTAGATGGTCCTCATCAAGCAACAGACCAACGTCTCCCTGTCTTTGACTTCGAATCCAGTTGGATACTTTAAATATAGTTCCTCGTGCAGATGGACTCCGTCTTTACATCAAAATGCTTGAGTGTCTCGTTTAGCTAGCTCGCAACGTCTAGCTGAGTCCTCAACGTAGTTTGCATTGTCACTGGAGCAGTACCATAGTAGAATTGTCCGTACTTTTGGCTAAGTCCCTGAGCCACCTAGCAGGCCTTGTATTTCACCATTTCGCCAGTTGCGTTTCTCTTCAGTTTATACACTCATCGGCATTCGACAGGTGACTTCATGTTCCCGCGTTCCATTGGATGTGATTCAATTTTAGCTTCTTTACCACGTTGCGTCTTGGTACTTTGTTGACCGCTTTCTTTAAGATGCTTGGTTACAGCTCTCTGGATGTGTGCTAATCGATTGCAAAGATATCTTCGGAGCAAGCTCGTAGAAGGCCGTGCAGAAGGAAGCTTGCTAACGATGATTCTCTTACAGACCCATTCTCGTGCCACGACTTGCTCAACTCCGTGGTTCCATCCTCCCCATCGTTGTGATCTAATTCTGAATCTGTTCTGGTGTTCGTAGCCTTTGGCGCCGGACATGGAGAGTCCGTTCTGGGGTCGAATACTAGCGGTTTCTACAGACGGTTTCCTCTGAAGCGACTCCAAATTCATAAACTTCGCATCCCTTCTTATTCAGTTGTTCTTCCTGTCCATGAAACGGTATGTTTGCCGCTTTTCCATGTATGCTACGAATATCATCTATATTGCCTTCTTGTCCAGTTTCCGTCGCTTCTCCTTTCGCACACGAACGTAAGTTTCACGCATCTGCACCAAATATCAGTTCTCACGTTTCACCTTTCCACTCTGTTGCGGTCAATACTGAGTGATTTCATGTAGAATGATCCTGATTTTCGCAAGATATTTCTACAGAGATGCTCCAAAATACTCTCCGCCTCCGTCCGTTCGAATAACTTTCGGAACACGCACGCACTGAGTCTCCATCACACACTTTTCGCTGATGATTTGTTCAGCGTCCGATTTATATTGCAGCCAGTAAACTACCGTATAGGAATGTGTACGTGTAATCGTCAGTATTACATGTAATCACTGAGTGTTGCCTTTTCTATTGGACCCCCAAATCCGAATTCAGTAAATCCTCCACAGCTTTCGATTTGCTGCTAGATTCCTTCAGAAACGGTACTTGAATATTGTTTCCTTTAAAGAACACCCCACAATCGGGCTAAATCTCAGATTCCTTGAATTTCAGCCCAAAGCCCAATCCTTCAGGCACTATCTGCGATACAGCATCAGGCAGAAAGCCGGAATTCTAAGTGTGTACATACCTTCTCTGTTTCACTAACCCTGCTCTCCACCCCTCTCCCATTTCAGCAAGATAGAATACCTGAGACGAAACAACAAAAACGTAATGGTAGCCCGCAACAAGTGCTGCGCTGGCTACGTCCGAAACAAGAACAAATGCAACCCGGTATGTTCGACGCCATGCGAAAACTCCAAATGTACGGCGCCGAACTTCTGCACCTGCAATGCCGGCTTCGAACAGTTATCAAACTTCCGGTACTGCCGCTGGTTTCGATCGGTCCGAATTGATTCTAATAGAGTTTCCTTTCAGCTGTATCCCGCACTGCGAGGGATGTGACAATGGATTCTGCATCAAACCGGGTTACTGTCAGTGCAATTCCGGATTCTACCACGCGGAAAACGGAACCTGTTTGCCGGAATGTAACAACTGCGGTGGCGAAGGGTACTGCCTGGAACCGAACGTTTGTCTCTGTCGGGAAGGCTATCGGATGGAAACCGTGGGTCTAGAACGAAGATGCAAACCGATTTGTGAGGACGAGTGTCCCAACGGGAGATGCGTAGGGCCAAACGAATGCAGCTGCGATGAAGGGTTTTTTAAAAACGATTCGGGGAATTGCATCGCGGAGAGAGTGAGTACGACGACTGTGGAACCCTGTGAACTCGGTTATGAGGAGATAAATGGGGCGTGCGTTCCTATTTGCGTTGAACAATGCGTGAATGGACAGTGCGCAGCTCCGAATCAGTGCGAATGCTACGACGGTTACTCGAACGGGAACTCTACAGCGTATCATCTATGTCAGCCGGTATGCTCGAATGGATGCCAGAATGGGAACTGTATTGCTCCGGGGAAATGTATCTGCCACAAAGGCTACGGAAAGATAGCGGATGAATGCATTCCACTGTGCGAGAAATGCTCACTGGGACACTGCGTTCGACCGGAGGAGTGTGTATGCGATCGAGGCTACGATCTCATCGACGGGGATTGCGTTCCGATATGCGAGGAGGAATGTAAGAATGCGAAGTGTACAGGACCGAACTCGTGCACGTGTTTGCCGGGATACAACTACACGGATATCAACTCGTTGTTCGAGTGCTTACCGGTTTGCGAAGATGACTGTGAAAACGGAGAATGCGTAGCGCCCAATACGTGTCAATGCATACCGGGTTATATCAAGGATGATGATGCTTGCGTGCATCCAATGGTACTGTGTCGGTCAAGGTGCATTAACGGGATCTGTGATGGGAACGCTAAATGTAACTGCAATCGAGGTTACATTATGAATGCGATCGGATTGTGCGAAAAGACCTGCCCGGATGGCTGCATCAACGGGGATTGCATTGGGGGAGAGTGCCTCTGCTATGAGAACTACAGACTATCGCTGGGGAACGCTTCGCTGTGTGAACCAACCTGCGAAGAAGACTACGACTATGAAAGTGGCTGTGTGAACGGACGGTGTATAGCACCGAACGTTTGCCAATGCGACGATGGGTATGACTTCGTAGATGGCAGCAGAACCAAGTGTCAATCGGTGGAGGAAATTCGAGCAGAGAAGGAACGGCAGCTGAGGGAGAAGAAGTGTCTCAAGTGGTGCACCTATGGAGAATGCGAGCAGGGGTATTGTCAGTGCACCTTGGGCTACATCAATCCGGAAGGAGAGAATCATCGATGCGTAGCGTTGTGCGAACCGGCTTGTAGGAACGGTACGTGTGTTCTGCCAAATCGATGCGAGTGCGATCAAGGTTACGAATTTTACAATGGATCTTCTCACGTTTGTCTTCGGGAGGAGGATGTGAAGCGATTCCGAATGCGGTTGATGCAGGAATTTTGTGAGGTGAATTGCCGCAATGGGAACTGCGAAGAAGGGAGGTGCTTCTGCAATCTGGGTTTTCAGCCTTCGGCGAGTGACGAGTTCAACTGTCAACCGTTTTGTGAGAAGCCTTGTCTGAATGGAGTCTGTGCCGGGGACAATCGATGCCGGTGTTTTGAAGGCTATGGTAATCTACAGGATCCAAGCAAGTGCGAACCCGTCTGTGAGCTGGAGTGTTTGAATGGACAGTGCGTTGGTCCGAACGAATGTCGGTGTAACGTTGGGTATGAGCTCCAAGAAGGTAGCTTGCACCGTTGTGAAAGTGAATCTTCGAAAACAGAGGCTATTGTGAAAGAAAGACAGATGGCATGTAAGGCCAAGTGTGCAAACGGGATGTGCGTGGATGGAGCTTGCAAGTGTGAAGATGGATACTTCAACGTAGATAAAACGAAGATGACATGTGAACCATGGTGCACTGAGGGATGCCTTAATGGGCGATGTTTAGCTCCCGGAGAGTGCATTTGTGACGCAGGGTATGAACTTACGGAGCATGGGTGTAAGGCAGCCTGTACACAAGACTGCATCAATAGTTTCTGCGGTGCTCCGGGAAGGTGTGACTGCTTCCCAGGGTTTAAGCGAACCGAGGATGTCAACGTTTGTGAACCAGACTGTGGTGAAGAAGGCTGCTTCCATGGACACTGCGTTGCTCCGGGAGTTTGCGAGTGCTTCGCAGGTTATCAGCAAAATGAGGAAGGCGATACCCAGTGTCAGTTGATTCCGGAGATCATCTATAAGGTTGATAGCCATAGGTAAGCTCAAAGAAAGGTAAGACATTGAGTAAGGGACTAACAGTTCTTCATCCCAACAGCAATAGCCTGATCTACAACGTAGCCTACGTCAAGTACCTGGTACCGTTGATTGTCGTTGCCGTTCTCATCACCGCTGCCCTCGTTACCATGATCGTCCTTCGCAACAAACGCAAAGACTACCACGTCGGCAAGCTCGGTAACGTACGCCGGTCGTCAAACCGGGCATCGCGTACCACCGATTACAATGATTATAACCTGGTCGTTCTTTTCCCCACAGAGACGAAAGAAAATTGTGTCTACTTTATGCCCCAAACGCCGGACGTGGGAGGAAAGGACGAAGAGGATAAATTTAGTGTGTGAGAGTCTGCTGCGAATTCTACTCGGAAAGGTTCGGACAGTGTGTGTGTGTAATCGAATGAGTGTGTGTGAATTCAGACTGCTTGAAGGATGTCATCGAAAATCATTGTAAATATGGAACGGATTCTAATCCGAACGAACTTTAGGTAACGAACGCCTCTTGTGTTTTATTTATTGCCCCTGACCGGGTACAAAACCATTGAATAAATATAACGACGTTTTATAAGGAAAAATGGCATTGATGAATACTGAAAGAAATTCATTGTTTTAAAGTTGATATTTTTGATTAGCATTCATTTTCCGTACCTACCTATGGTGGAATGATTTTTCACACTGATGAAGCTCTTAGTCGATCATCGTTTCGGTAGGAATTGAATTCGCCCTTTTCAGATAGGTACAGACCCCATATGAAACAAGCATTAGGACTAACGCAACTGCAGATGCCACGGCAGCCATCAAAAAATGATTACGATCGAAAATCGACAGAAAACTGAACATTTCACTCTTATGAACTTCAGTCTGTTCTGCAACCTGCAGTTCTGCCAGCTCCACTTTCGTAGTCTCCTCTAACGGAGGTTCACTAGTTTCATTTTCATAGAGCTCACAAGATCCCACCCCGTCAATATACGACCGAATGAATCCTTCATGGCAATAACATTCACCTGGAGCTAAACATTCTCCATTTTCACAACCCTCACAAACCGGAACACAGTCGCTATCACCATCCAACATCTCGTATCCATCATCACAGTCCACACCCAACCTGCTTTGAATTTTTCCAGCATAGTTGCTCTCGATATTCCTGACGTCGTCTTCAACCAATTCTATCTGATCCACCTCTTCGCAAACATTTACCGAATTAAGCTCATACCCCTCATCGCAAACGCATTCTCCATCTAGGCAAATCCCATTTCGACATTCCGGTTCACACTTTTTACGGCACATCCCATCCCACTCCTCTTCGTACCCGACTGAACAACGGCAAACACCAGGTGCAACACATTCTCCATTCACGCAAGGCTCCTCACAGATTGGCTTGCACGACCCTTGCCCATCATCCGCATAGCCAACGAAGCACTCGCAAACGTCCGGAGCCACACAGACGCCATTTACACAAACTTGCTGGCAGACTGGTTCGCACACGATCAACTCCTGTTCACCAATACCCCTTTGATAGCCCGGATTACACTCGCAAATGTTGTTCCCCAAGCAAGTTCCATGACTGCAGTCTACGTAGCTATCGTCGCAACTGTACTGCATGATTTCATCTGATTTAGAATCCTGCTCCGGCAAAGGGCACTCTACTTCGACCGGAGTTGGACATTCAATATCTGGGTAAGGTTCCTGAACGGGACATTCACACGGTTGGTAAGTCTCGGTTGTAGTCGGAGGAACTGTCGGACACTGTAATTCAGGACATGCGGGAGGTTCTGGACAGGTAAAATCACAACTAGGTACTGTCGTTGTCTCTGCTATAGCTGGACACGTAACTACTTGACAAGGTTCAGCAGGTTCACAGAAGCATTCCTGTTCCCGTTCCAGAATACTTGCAGTCGTGCTAGGTACATCACACTGCGGAACAATAGGCTCTGGAACAGGTACACACGTTTTCACTCCATTATCGGTCAAGCTGGAATAGAATCCTTCGTGACAACGGCAAACATTATTAGCGCCACAGTGCCCATTACTGCAATCCACTACGCTCGGATCACAATATGGAATGCATAAATGATTCACTTCAAACACGTCCTCATTATCCGGAACGAACCCTTCATAGCACATACAAAGATCCGGTTCAACGCACTCACCATTGACGCAAGGTGGATTACAAATTGGTTCGCAAACTCCTAACGTCTCGTCTAGCTGAAATCCCTCGTCGCATTCACAGCGTCCCGGAGTTGCGCAATGACCATTTAAGCAACTAGTTGAACACACCGGAACACACTCCAGGACTCCAGCCGGTTTCCTCTTCGATTGGTATCCCTCCTGACACTGGCACTGATTGCCACCCATGCAAATTCCGTTCGTACAATCCACCTCGGTCCTACTGCAAAGCGGCTCACACATCCCCTCTTCTCCAGCGAAGAACCCGTCCTTGCAAACACACATCCCCGGAGCAATGCACATCCCGTTTAAACAGTCATCGTCACATATGGGCTCACAGATGTAGTCGGACTTCAGCGACTTCCTATAACCTTCGAGACAAATGCAACGATCGTCACCAACGCAGAAGCCATTCACGCACACCCTATCGCATGGCTTCGGATCACAAACAATCCTGCCATTCCGGATGGCCAGCACAAAGCCCTCCTCACACTCGCACACATTCGGCTGAGTGCAACGCCCGTTCGTGCAATCCACCAGTTCCTCGTCACAGATCGGCTCGCACACGCTGGTACTGTTCTCCGCGAATCGATAACCCGCTATGCACTGGCAGACATTCGGCTTAATACAGTACGCATTAACGCATCTGCTCTTGCAGTATGGCGTGCAGATCGATTTCTTGGAGCTGATTGCTGTAATACAGATTTGTTAACGCAAGAAGGTGGAACTCTAATATCAAAAATGAACTTACCACTGGTAGTCGCGAAGTAGCCAGGAAGACATTCACAGCGTTCCGGACCAACGCACTTTCCATTTGAGCACCCATTGGTACATTTGGCTTCACATACGTTGCGGCTGTTTTCCAATTTCACGTATCCTGGAAAATTAAGAAAACCTTCCATTACAAGTCCTCCATCCGTCCTTCAACTAACTCACCTTTACTACACTCGCAAACATCGGGCGCAACGCACCTCCCGTGAACGCAGGGTTTCTCGCACTTTGGCACACAGTTGACGCCGTCCTTCCGATCCAACTGATAGCCCTCGTTACAAACGCACCTTTCCGGTCCACCACAGACACCATTCTCGCAGGGTCGGCTGCACCGGGGCTGGCACAGTCCACTCTCCTCGCCAGCCTCAAAACCTTCCCTGCAACGACAAACCCCCGGACCCACGCAATCCCCGTTGAAACACCCGTCCGGGCAGTACGGCTCACACGTTCCGTTCCTTCCCTGCCGATACAGCTCGTCGCAAACGCAGACTCCCGGTGCAACGCAGTCCCCGTTGACGCAGTCCACGCTGCACACCGGAACGCATTCACCCTCTTCGTACTGGTAGCCGTCGTTGCACTGGCAGACATCCGGCTGAGCGCAGAATCCGTTGGTGCAATCTACGCTCTCGCAGATCGGTTCGCATTCGCTTTGATCGTTCAGTTGGTAGCCTTCTTCGCACTGACACGTCTCCGGTGCAATGCAATTCTGGCAACTCCTAGTGCAGACGGGTTCGCACAGAAATGGGAACACCGGCGATAAGGTGTATCCTGGAAAGGGGATAGGGGAAAAAAGAATTACAATTAATGACAAGTTAGATAGGTTTAAAAGCGTTAGTATCGGAGGATTTAATAGAGAAATGTAGCATAAGGAATAGGAAAAGGTCATATGTGCTAGGGTCCTTCCTTAGCTCAGTCGTTAAAGTTATAGCTTCGAAAATCTAGACCACGCTGGACTGACTGACTGACTGACTGACTGACTGACTGACTGACTGACTGACTGACTGACTGACTGACTGACTGACTGACTGACTGACTGACTGACTGACTGACTGACTGACTGACTGACTGACTGACTGACTGACTGACTGACTGACTGACTGACTGACTTTTGAGTTTTGATAAAATACTATTTTCTACGCAAGAAAACGGCTGCCGAAACCAAAGCCAGTAATCCTGCTTGCCGGAAAAAACAGGCTAGATCCAAGCTATTTGCAGCAACTGTTACACTTGCCGTTGCCGTTCCTTCATTGTGTTTGGGCCATAATTTTGACAATGCTCAATGGTGCAAACATTATCACGCACTAGAAACTACATCATCACATCACTAGAAACTACGAGCAGTTGATGCGACGCCATATGAATTGTGGACAGGGAACACACCAAACCTGGGATATCTTAGAATCTTCGGATGTGGAGCGTATGTTCGAATACCTGATGCGAAGCGTTAGAACCCTCGTTCGCAAAAGCTTGTTTTCGAGGGCGATTCACAAAGGATGTGAAAACGAACCACGAAATCATAAGTCGAGATGCAGAATTTCTGGAACTCTCGGATGGTTCCGAACGACAGATTGAGCCTAGCGTGCGCTAGGAAATACGGCGAGCGGAGCAGCTTGTACCAGATGATCCAGTGACGGAGAGTGAAGAAGTTTCAATGCAAGTGTTCGAACACCGTGACACGAAACGCAGAGGGAAGAGTGTGACTTTCCTGGCTTTAAAGAACTATGTGCGGAACTGGAAGTGCCAGACGAACATGTGTTGAACCGCCAAGATCCGCGAACGCGTGGTGTTACCAAACAGGTATGAGGACTATGTTGGTGGATAAGTGCTACATGGTGAAGACCCGAATGACTTTCGTGATGCATTAAGTGTACCTGTTTAGCAACGCGCAATGCGGGATGAAATACAAAGTGAACAGTACGTGGGAACTAACGCATCTACATCCGGACAAGAAAGCCATTGGCGGCCCAAGGATACGCACAGGGTTTCGGGATGGATTTTACCGAGGTGTATGCACCAGTCACGCAGCAGGCTACGCTGCGTGTACTACTGGCGGTTGCAGGGAGAGACCAGCTGGTTCTGAGGCAGTACGATGTACGAACGGTCTACCTCAACGGCATTGTCCAAGAAGAGCTCTATATGCAGCAACCTCCAGGTTTTGTAGTTCCGGGTCACGAGCAAAAAGTATGTAAACTTCTCAAAAGTATATATGACCTGCGCCAATCTGCCAGGTTCTGTAACAAAGCAATACACGCTGTATTGCTTAAGTTCATGCCAAGCTCTGCAGATCCAAGTCTCTACATACGAAATGAGAAGCCGTTATGTAGATTACCTTTTGATTGACAGCGCAAATGAACTCGATATAGACAAGGTCTATGAAAGTTTGCGGAAGAAATTTGACGTTACTTCGCTAGGTTCTTGCAGGTCATTGCTTGGGCTAAGAGATTGGGAGAGAGGGTTGCTACTACACTTTAAAGCTGTCGACATATATTGACACTTTGTTCCAAGTTCAATATGGAAAATTTCGCCCCTTCAAGATCCCAATGGATGCTGGGTATAAGTTAACTAGTGAAGACAGTAAGCCATTCCATGATTGAACGCTGTACCGAAGCCTCGAAGGACCGTTACTGTACTTGGTCATCAACAAAGTTAGCAAACCGAATAACATGGACTGGTGTTCTGCGAAACGCGTGCTGCTTAAACACAACGAAGCATTGGCGATTAAAGTTCGGACCAGGTGAAGGGTGCAGTCTCAAAGGATTCTCCGAATCCTTCAGAAGACCGGACAAGACGGTCAACATAAGGGTTCGTGGAAGCGATCCAATTAGCTGGGTGAGCAAGGGTTAAAGTTCTTTGGCTCTCTCATCCCTCAAGGCTGAATACAACGCTCAATTACTGGCTTTTCAGGGAACTGTTTGGCTGCGGTGGCTATTGTCAGATCTTGGAGAACCCGCAGGAAATTCTACTGTCTTCGGGGATAACCAGGGTGCCTCAGCATTGCTACTTCGGAGAGAACCAGTGGTTGCGTTAAGCACATAGACACCAAGCCACACTACATACGAGAGTTAACCGAACAAGAAGTCATCAAGTTGGTGTATTGTCCGAACAACGGTACGACCAACTGGAATGCAAAACATCATCGATCAAGTTGGGTTGAAAACTTAGACTCGATTTTCATCAAGGAGGAGTGATGGAGTATAATGAGCACCTCGTTATCAACATACTCAGGCAGCACACTTGTTGCAAACCAGTAAGTGTTACTTCAATGTGACTAAATTAGGGTAAAATCAAGTTGCTGCAACTAATTATGACGGTTCGGTGTTGCTTGGGTACCGTGTCAAAGGCATACCTTGTTGATAATTTGTTTCACCTTATTAACCTATGATCTTTGTCATTTCCAGGGTGGCCAAACAATCTTAATATAAAAATTCCCGAATTTTTCCCGCATTTTTGCCTTTTTGCCCGAGTGTTAAGATGTGTTAATATAAATTACTCGTAGCTAAATCTCTGAGCTCCCAAACTTTTTCCAGTTTGATTTACCACCAGACACTTTCCATTTATTTATCATACGCCTTCTTGTGCGACAGGATGAGCCAATTTTCAACAAATGTAGTCAAATTTGGTAGCTCCTTCTTGGTTCTAGCCAAAATTTGTCCAAACCATTTTCTTTTCTCTGGAATCCGGCAAACAACGTCAGACGGCATTGAGCACAGCTGCCCAAATTCTTCTTTCACCATGTGTTAACACCCTTCCAAACGCAATTCGCCAAACTTCGAACACATTCGCCACCACATGAAAGATAAGTTCATTTCTGGCCTCACCTGTTACAGCCAGATCTTCTAAGGGCATCTTCAACGGTGATTCAAATCGTGGTTTGGATTTATTTGTTTAGACCTAAAAACATCGCTGCATTGCTGGTGTTTGTAAATTTTGTTTTATACCGGATCTATTTTGCATCATTTCAGAACTTATATAAGCTTCTTAGTTTCTTACTGGACGCACTCTATAAAAATTTAATGTAATGAACTCCAGAATATCTATGAAGGATGGGTGGAAATATCTATATTGAACATGCCAGAAGTTGATTAAACTTCTCGGCAGTTGAGTAAAATAATTGGAAGTTTCCAGATAATCATGAAGTTTGCTCGCTGTCTTTCGAGCGAGAAATGGTGGAACTATAGAGAAGTTCATTGAATTGCCGAAAAATTATTAACGTTTCTGGAAACTTAAATGAACTTCCAAAAGGTTTGCTGATCATCCATGGAATAGGAACAACTTTCTGGAAATGACGGGAACTTAGAAAATCAGGTTTCGCTTCCCAGAAAAAGGTACATATTCTGTGATAAAAAGCAGAATATCACACATATTTAAATAACTTACGAGAAATTGAAAAAAAGTCTTGGAAGCCGTGGAATTTCTGTGGAATAGTTAGCATTACCGAGATGTTGTTAAACCGTACAAGAACTTTTTATGATCTCCAAGATAGAGAATAGGTGGAAATTCTATGAAATTGATTAAACAGTAGTTGGTTTCTTCATTCTCGTTTTGGATGGCTTCGAAAAATTATCGAGTAGTAAGAAGTTTCAGTTCTTCTTAAAACTTAAATACCCTGAACTTTTGGGATGTTTTCGAAACGATTGGAAAGTCTCTCGATCACCTGGAAAGATCCCTGAAGTTCAAGGAAGCTCCCCAAACTTATGGAAAAATCCTTTGCATGTTTCCCTAACTTTTTGAATGCTCAAAAAATCCAGTTTCCTGTTTATCTGGGACGTTTTCTGAAATTCTGGAAAGTTCCCCGATCTTGGAGGAAGGTTTCTGAAATTCTTGGAAGATCGCAGGACTACTGAGAAAATTTCCTGAATTGCTGAATCCCCTGAGCATCCGGTAGTTTTTTCGAGCTTCTGGAAAGTTCCCTGAACTTCTGCGAAATTTTCTAAATTTCTGGTACGTTCTCTGAACGTCTGAGATGTTTGCTGACCTTTTGGAAAGTTTCCTGATCTTTCCAGGGGAGTTCCATGATTTTTGTGAGCATTTCCTGAAGTTCTGAGAAGTTTTTTGAATTCATGAAAAACTCTGAACTTCAAGGAAGTTTCTTGAACTCCTACAGTTTCGATGAACTTCTAAAAAGCAAGTTTTATAAAATTATAAGAAGTTCACTAAACCTTTAGGAAGATCCGCAAACTGTTGAAAAGCTTCATGAATTTCTTGACTGTTCTCTATTGGTAGTTCTCCTATTTTCTGGAAAGTTCCTTGAATTTTTGGGAAGTTCCCTGAACATCTTGAGTAGTTCTATGAACTTCTGAAAAAATACCCAAAATAATCTGATAAGTTTTCTAAACTTCTGGAAGCCCCCTGAATTTTTGGATAGTTACCTGAACTTCTGTGAAGAACCCTTTACTTTTGAAAACTTCCCTGAGCTCGTGGTAAGCTCCTTGAATTTGTGGACAATTCAATGAATTTCTAGGAAACAATCTGAATTTCAGGAAAGTTGTCTGAACTTCTAGGAAGAACCCATAATTTCTGGAAAGTTCCCTGATTTTATGGTATGTTCCTTTGACATCAGGGAGAACAGCTAAACCTCGGGAAAATCTAAGTCAAATCTAAAAAGTATACCGAGCTTTTGATAAGTTCCCTGAGTTTCTAAGTGCGCTGAATTTACAAGATTTTTTTTCGAACTTGTGAGAAATAATTCTTGTCAATCAGTAGCTTATCCGTTTTCGATGTGGGCGTAAATACTGCGGGCCGTAAGTCGTAAGGACAGATTTGCAAAAAATCCTCAGGGTCACCAACCCCCAAGTTTTCGTCGAGAGAACTAGCTGAGGACATACGCCAACATCCGTTAAGCTGTAGTGCACCTATGTAACACTAAGGCCAACATATCCAGCTGCATCGCAACAGCTGGAAAAAGTCATCAGTTGACTGTAGTTGCCGCATAATGTCTAGGATCATATCCCTTGGCATGTTGAAACGTCGCAGAAAGTGCTTCTTGTCATAGCTTGGCGTGGCTCTATCTATCACTATCACTGTGCACTATCTAATATCGTTTAAATGAGATCCATGCATTCACACACTCACCACCACTCAAACCAATCCATGGTAAAAAGTTTGCGAAAAATCCTTGATCTCTGGAAAAAACAAAACTTCTGATCTCTGGATATTATAAGATTGCCAAGATGTTGGTGGGTTTAACAACAGGTTTAGCTGGTTCTTTTCAAGTTTGCTTTTGCGAATCAACTATAAAGATGTTAAAATAGACCACCGCTGAAGATGCTCTAAGTGGTACGTTTTGAAGAAGTTGAACAATGAGTTCGGTGGACCGAGTAAATGACAAAAACGCTACTCAAATCATTTGAAAAAGGTGTGAGTGTGGTTCCTTCCATATGACAAAAATTCCCGATGACTTTTGAAATTCCCGCTTTTTTTCCCACATATTTCCCGATGATTTTGGATTCCCGCATTTTTCCCGCATTTCCCGATTTTCCCGAGTCTATGACCACACTGAATTTGCTTTGATATTCAGACTGTAGTAAACGAACAGAAATAAACACGATTCACTTGAGCTCGATCGCGTCGGTATTTTATTCCGTAACTCTTGTTCTGCTTCAATGCTGGTTGTCCCGTCCTTCAAATAAGTCATGTACGCAGATTGAGAGTTTTGTAATTAGAAAGAATTGCTCACGTCCATCACAAGGAAAACACTCCCATCAATGTTCATTGGAATCCATGGCTAAGGTCTGTATCCACATTAATCCGGACACCTTCAAATCATTGTAACTTTTGAAATATTGCACGTAGGAATGAAAAATTTCACTGTGGTATAGCTGAGAGTCTGTGATGAAAAAGACTATGATTGATGTTTACATTTCATGTTTAGTATTCAAGATGGCGACGAAAGAAAAAAAAGATGGCGAGCGAATTTTGTACGGGCGTACGGCAAATCCTGACTTGTCAATACGGAACCTTGCAAAAAACATTGGATTTGCCTAAATCCACTGTTCACGATGTGCTCAAATCATTTTCGGAACGTTTGACGGTGGAGAGGAAACTGAGAAGTGATAAAAACATTGGACGCGTTGATCCTGTCATGGATCGAAAGGTGAAAAGGATATTAACGAAAAACCCAAATCTCGCCATTCGAACGGTGGCTCGTAAACTAGGGATGTCCCCTGGTTTTGTCCAAAAATCAAAACAACGTTTGGGGCTTAAGTCGTATAAAGTAAAAACAGTTCCAAATCGCAACGACAAACAGAACTTGCAAGCAAAATCACGGGCTCGACGTTTATACTGAGAATATTTGACGAAGTTTTCATGCGTTGTTATGGACGATGAAACTTATGTCCTGGAGGATTTCAAGCAGCTTCCAGGGCTGGCTTTTTATTCTGCTATGGCCAGAAATGCTACAGCTGAGCATTTCAGAACTTAGAAAGCATCGAAATTTCCCAATTGCTACCCTTCATCAAATGTCACAAAGAAAAACCTTTGTTCTGGCCCGATTTGGCATCATGCCACTATGCTAAAACTGTGATGGAGTGGTACCAAGCAAATCAAGTCAACATTGTACTAGAACCCTCAAACCCGCCAAATTGCCCAGAGCTACGACAAATCGAGAGATATTGGGCTCTGATGAAACGGAAGCTTTCTTGGAAAGAAGCAAGGAATCAAAGACATCAAACACTTCCAGCAAATTTGGACAAAGACGGTTCTACGATTTCTGAAGAGTCTGTACAAACCCTAATGGACGGAGTTAAGCGCAAAGATCTAAAATTTTATGCAAATACAGAATAACTATGTTTTGTCTATTGTTAAAACACATCCCATGAATCGGAAATAATTCTATGTATGTTTTATTCATGTTTTGAGGTGTCCGGATTATTGAAGATACAGACCTTACATGGCTGTTGGCCTAATGATCAATTAGCTCTAATTGCATTTGCTCTAAGGTCCCTACACTGAAAAGAGAAATTACTCAGTTTCCCTTTTTTGAATTGCATACAAAAATTATCGTCTGGAATTTCTCGATTTTGATGGAATGGTGATGGTGGACCGATTACAAAATACTCATATTCACAACTGAATCATTTAGATAGCTCGAACAATCAGCAGATTTTTGCACAGGCACTATAGAAATAAAACCGAAGAGGTTCTTAACACAAACCTGCAGCACACTGGCACACGTTCGGTTGAACGCAGTTCCCATTCTGGCATTCCGGCTCACATTGCGGCACACAACGGCCATCGTTTTCCGGATCCAACGTGTAGCCCTCATAACACCGGCACTGATTTTCCTCACACCGTCCGAATTGACATTCCTTTTCACATTTCCTCACACACTCCCCTCGCTCATCCTTCACGAAACCATCATCACAGAGGCAGGCATTTGGTGCTACGCAACGGCCATTATCACATGGTGATCCACATATTGGCTCACAACTGGGAAAAAGAACATAAAATCACATTTCAACCATTCTTCATTTTCTGACTATTCTTTTTGGGTGGAATCGTCACTTACAGAAATTCATTCACTTTCCGATATCCACCATAGCAGCTGCACGTTTCCGGTGCAGTGCATTCGCCAAAGATGCACTTATGCTTGCACGTTGGCAAGCACTCACTCCCGTACCGATGATATCCTTCGCAGCATACCTGCTTCTGGCGAGTTTCGTACTCCAACTATAATTAAAAAGATAGATTCACTACTTTTAGACATCATTTTCTTTTAATTCCCAACACCACAAAACTCACAGCACACGACAGCTTCTCAATGGGTACCGTAACCGGAAAACTATGCTCTGAGAACATGCAGTAGTAGTTGCACACTCCATATTCCACTCCTTTGGTCACATTTTGCACTAATTTCGGCACTCTGAAATCGATTTTTCAAAATTTTAGAATCACTTTCCCCTTTATAATGCACACTTGGCCTGGCCTACTTTTCACTATCGTTACAGAACTTTCCCACAGCCAAACAGCTACCGGCTATCAGCAGAAGGAAATCCAATAAAATTCGTCGGAAACTCCACATGGCAAGCGCGTTACATAACTCGGTCAACCACTTGAGAAAATTTTAACGGTTCTAGAAAATCTTCCAGAACTCCGCACAACACCGTGGGAGCTTAGCAGTGAGTGCGTTAATCCACCCGGAGCGTCTATCGGCAACTGACTGATCTTCTCCTGAGCAGCGAGCGGGAACCGGGATGCTTCTGAAACCAACATTCCTCGGGCGAAAAAAAAAAAAGAAAGAAAGAATCGAATCTTATCATATCACCCCGGTTGAACGACTAATTGTGAAATTCGTCCCGAATCATCGGGAGGATTCGGCAATGAATCAACAAACTATGTGTACTTATCAAGTGAAACGAGACGAAAAAGAACAATGTTGTGACTTTTGGGTAATCATATTTTTTATTGGTTCCGAGATTACAGTCGACCTCCGCGGGGAAAAAAGGGTGATTGGGTTGAATAGGATTTGAGAGAATGATTGTTTTTGCGTTCTCGAAACTGGACCGGGTTCTGGCTCTCGAGAATGGCAAAGAACTCATTACGGAGAAGAGTGATGACAAAAAAATTCTACAGATTCGGAAGTTGAGGCTTTGAATTTCTTGCGTTTCTAAATAAGACATGATGGAATGGTGGAAAACGATGACACTCGACCTGCCCTGTGATTAATGGTTACTTCGAATGATTGATAAGAGGGCTGAAGTTTCACTGACAAATTTTTTTTTTTAGTATTGATAGATTGTAGACCGTTACAACAACTAGAAAGGAAGAGGTTTGCAAATATGCATTGGGTCGTTAAGCAAACATTAAGCAAATCGAAATGTGTCAAGTTGAAAATTATCAGCTATTTTTGGTATAAAATCTGAGATCTTGGTAAGATGATTGTGTTTTCTTACTAACCGAAATCTGTGAAGAAATGCAATGCTCACCTTAACATCCAAATACCTTGGTCACCACACCCATCTGAACGTCCTACTGACTGCCGATCCCTCGAGCAGTGCAAGTAGTTGTCAACATCATGCAGCAGCCATCTCTCCGATCGAACCGCGAACGACACAAGTGAGATTCTACACGTTCTTAACTTTGTAGTTTGTTTTTAAATAAAAGTTCACATGTGTTCATCTATATTATTGTAATCGCGAGTGTTACTTTACTATTTATATCCGATTCCACGCAGACTTTCCGCTGATTAACCGTGACTCGCCCCGAGGTTATGGGCCCAGCAGGATCGGAGTGTAAAGTTTTCTGTGAAAAGCATTTGGTCAAGGAGAGCCATTTTGCTTTGTGTCCCACCTAGTGCTGTGCATTTGCATGGCGGTTATAAGACTATGACCATCATCTTCTCATCATCAGAACTCACGAATGATGGTCAAATACTGTGTCACTCACAAACAGGTTGATCTAATTTGACCGTTTATAGCAAAAGCCTTCATGACTGCTGCAGTAAGTGATATGAAGAGAGTAGAAAAATCAACCACTCACTATTTATCTCTGAGAACGATATGCAAGATAAATTATTTTCAACATAATAGGTGTTAACCTCTGGCAATTATTGTCCATTTTCAATTCTTTTGGCACCGTTAGATTGAAAAACTCACCTGCTTCATGGATATTTTCGGCAATGTCCGTTGGATTTATCTGGTTCCCGGAGATACGGGTTTTCGGGGCTGTGGTCCGGTACTGAGACACTATTTGGGAATTTCAATTACATTTCCCGAATCTTTGGAATATTTCGTACAAGCTATTTATATACCATTATGGGTCATATGCCGAGTTGTTCCTGGAACGGCCATTCTGTAACAGGTTTCCGTTGGGTCTCGAATCGCCATGAACGTAATGAGAAGGAAATTTCTCCAGGAGGATATTTCTTAACGTTATTTGATGATCTGAGCCACCCCCCCCCCCCACCGATTACTCCAGAACAGGTTCCCGTGGGTCCTCCAGTTGCCAGAAACAAACTTTGAAGGAAACCCTGGCAATATTGGTATCAAAATTCATGAAATTTCTTCAGAAGGCTATTTCTCAACGTTTTGTGGCCGGTTGGTGATTTGTCCCCGGAACATCTTCCCGTGGCCAGAAAATATTCATAAATATCCTACTGAAAAATATTAATGAATTTTTGAAACCCATATTGTTAGGTCCGAGGACAAATTATCACATGGCCTCTAAAAGTTGAAAAATATCCTCTCGGCGAAATTTTTTGAACTAGGATACCCATATTACCAGGGTTTCCTCCTAAACATGTTCATGACCGCTCTAGGCCAAACGGGAATCTGTTCCGGAATGACCGGCCCGAGAATAACTGGCCACAAAACGTTGAGAAATAGCCTTCTCAAGAACTTTTCTGAATTTTGAAACCCATATTGCCAGAGTTTCCTTTCAAGAATGTTAATGGCCACTCGAGGTCCCACGGGAACCTGACAGGAACGAAAACAAATTTTTGACAGGAACGAAAACATTGTTGACAAATATCCTACTGGAGAAATTTCATGAAGTCCCATTCCCAAGGTTTTCTTCTGAAAATGTTCACGGTCACTCGAGGCACCACGGAAACCTGTTACAGAATGGCCGCTCCAGGGAAAAATCGGCTTATAGCCCAGAATGGAATAGACATAGTTTTTAAGATTTTTTCCAAAGATTTTGACATCCATTCCCGGAAATTCAATTGATATTCCCAAATAGTGTCCCCGTACCGTACCACAGCCCCGGAAACCCAGAATTCCGGGAACCAAATGAATCCAGATGGTCACGGTGCCAAGAGAATTAAAGTCGGTCAATAATTGCCAGAGCTCCAATCATTTGAATTTGGTGGATACCCGGGTACCCTGTCAAACAGCTAAAGGATCAAAAAATCATAGTTTCCTCCCCTCGATTTAGCTGTCATTTAGCCAATTAGCTGTCAAAAAAGTCCGTTTTTTATTGGTCGCTGTGACAACCGCTTCTACCGCCTCCATTGAGTCAACAATCAATATGCAACTAGCGATTTGAAATTGGATCACTGTTGTAGAACCCCTTGGACCGAAGTACACCTTGAAGTTAGCACCTTGCTGTACATATTTGCGACTTTGTTTTGATTTGCTGTGTGAATTTGACAGAATATTTGAGAGTGTGAGTTCATTATTAGGGACGCATTACTAAGTATGGGACCGAGTTTGGGACCGATGTGCTAGAAGAAAAAAATCGTTTTTGTATGGGACCTACTGGTCTTAGAGTTAGTCTATGGTTGAGTTGCGTTACAAGCAGTCAGTTTGTTGTTGGTTTGGCGGTGTTGCTAGTCACTGCTTTTTCATTTTTTCGTTTGTGACAACTGAACAAATGCGGAAACAAAAGTTCACTTTCGCAGTGGTTTATTTTCAATCAGTTCAAAATGAAGTGTAAAGCGATAAATTGAGGTCGCAGTGACGTGCCACATCCGGGTCTGAATTTGCATCGCATCCGAAGGCAGTTTTGTATTCGTAGAGCCTCAAATTCGCGAACCTCTCCATTTAAAATATTGACAATTGTTAAACGTTTACTTTATGGAGTATTAAAAGAATATCGACGAATTTTGATTATATTTTTAATTACATTATTTTCAATTGAATTACTGTGTAAACATATCTGGCAACACTGGAGCGACCCCCGTAGCATAGCAATCATAAATTTATAAGAGGCCATCTCTCTCTAAGATGGCAGGTCCTGTCCTAGCAGGGAGCTGGCGAGAAGTCATTTTGCTTTAGCCAACATCTCTAACATCGAAACATCAAAAGATGCATCGTTTGTAAACAATACTGGGGCTCGTACCTGTAGTAACAAACGTCAGACGAGCCTTATTCAAATAAGGCCCGTGATATGTTGCATACTGTCAAACGTTAGTACAAGCATAGACTAACTCTAAGACCAGTAGGTCCCATACAAAAACGATTTTTTTCTTGGCTCAGTCAGTACTAGAACATCGTCCCAAGCTCGGTCCCAAGCTCAATAATGCACCCCTTATAATGAACTCACATGAACACACTCTCAAATACTCTGTCAAAATAACACAGCAAATCAAAACAAAGGCGCAAATATGTATAACAAGGTGCTGGCTTCAAGGTGTAATTCGGACCAAGGGGTTCTACAACAGTGAACCAATTTCAAATCGCTAGTTACATATTGATTGTTGGTACAAGGATAGGGTTGCCAGGCCCTTGTGTCCTAGGATTATTAAATTTTTGGCCCTAACGGTCCCTATCAGCCCTAGCTATACTCCCTACCGATACACTCTACTCACGGTTATGGTGTGTGGTGTCAGTGTTGGGCCCGTCGATGAACGCTGGTCAACTTAGTCCACACGAGGTTTCCGTGCTCCGTTGCCTGCTTGCTCCAATATTTTCCGCGCCAATCGTGCCGATTGCCCCGATTGCGATGTGTCGAGAACGCCGATTCGGTGATGGATGTTTGCGTCGTCCACGCAATTTCGCTGATCACCACCTTGCTCCAATCGTGCCGATTGCCCCGATTGTGCCGCAGATGCGTCGATTACGCCGATCTGGTGGTGTCGCTAGTCCTGTGAGGTATATCGTTGCCGTTTGCGCGCCTTGGCTGCCACTTAATACCAATCGAGTGGGTGCCGATCGATTGGTTGCCGATCGATTTGGATACGATCCGTAGGTGTCTGCTCGCTTTGCGAACGGGTGATGGCTAACCAATCACCAAGAACAATTTTTATTCCACAATTTTGGAGCATTCAGGTAGGTGCTGCTGCGGCTGCCTGAATGACTTCATTCGATGACTTCATTCATCGATGAACATCATCGATGACTTCATTCGATTCACGGCGACGTACCTCCTGAATAACGTGAATAACAAATGGAAAACAGCGGAAAGCATCAAGGAGTTTGTTCGATGGGTGAAAACCCTGCATGGCCGGAAGCGGACGGTCGTCCGCTCTGACGGTGACGGCGAATTTTACAACAAGGAGCTGCGAAACTTCTACCTAGCAGAGGGTATCAAGCCACAATTCACCATAGCAGAATGGCTTGGCTGAGCGTAAAAACAGGTCGCTCACCGCAATGGTCATTATATGCTTCTCGACTCTGACCTTGAGAACTTGAACGACCACAATTTTGCCGTATGGAAGTTTAAAATGGAGTTTCTACTAATGAAAGAAAATTAGCTGGATGTGGTTGCGAAGGCCATGCCTGCAGAACCAAAGGCAAATTAGATCCTGAAAGACGGAAAAACTCGCGCCACGATTGGTTTGGCTGTCGAGGACACTCTAAAGTGATGCGGCCAGAGGGATTTCGGAACTTCGAGTAGAAACAAATCAATAAATGTATTAATTTATGTATTAATAGTACTGGGACGTCATATGGTCGAGGGGCGCATAGATCTGGAAACATGGATTACAGAGATTTTAATCTCAACACACGCAACTGGTGCACACCCTCATGCAAACGACGACAAAAGCCATTCATTGGGATTCGTTGAAGAAAGTTCACGAAGAATCGTCGCTGTCTTCGACGCTGCAGGTTTTGCGAAAGTTATGTGCACTGTGTTTATTAGAAGAGGACAACTTGTTGAAGCATGTAAACGAGATGACCGAGTTGCACAATCACCTGGAAGTGATGGAAGAAGGGCGGTAGGACAGAGTGTTCATAGCTTTGATTCTCTCGAGCGCCGCGAGTTCTTCCGATGTCATACGGTAGCCACAGTAATGTGATTGAGAGCCGGCCGGAGGCACAAGTGACTGTTGATTTTGTGAAGAACAAATTGCGTAAAGAGTGGCGTCGTCGTCAGACCTGTGAAGGTGCTGAAGAGAGCAAGGAGATGCTGATCGTGAGTGATAAAATCAAAAAGGACAAGAAGAAGAAAGAAGTTATTTGCCATTATTGTCATCTACCGGAACATTTTCGACGCGAGTGTCCAAGATTCGTGAAGGAAAAGTCGGAACCGGTAAGGTAGTATCGCTGACTGGAAACGGTATCTTCCTGAAGATCGTGCCACTCGTGTCTATCCCAGCTCTTCGAAGAACACCCTCCAATGCAATGTTAAACAACGAACACGACAATCCAAAGGAGTATTTGCCTACCAGTATAAAAATCTAACAATATGTTGCCCTCCCACTTTGGCCAGGAATAGCCACGACATCAAAGTATTTTTTGTCTTTGCATCAATAGGAGAAACTTTGGTCGATTGACGTTTCATTGAACCTTATTTTAAAACAAAACGAAAACCTCTGTTAAAATTCCGCAATCAAAATCCACATTTTTCAAATAATCCTGCGGAATGTTTATAAGCGGATTCTACGAATCCGTCAGCGAGGATTTCTTGCAAGACTTCTCCATCGGTTCAACATGCAGGATTGTAAACTTACTTCGACGCCAATGGAATTCGAGAAACTTCTCCGGATCGTGTCGCAGAATGGAGTAAGTCAGTATGTTAGAGAAAGTTTGCACCGCAGCTTTTTAACATTTGTTTACTTAACCTATCCTGAGTCAAAAAACAAATAAACTTAATATCTACCTCGCCTTTTCCTGATAGAGGAATCCAAGCAACGCAAAAGTGAGGTTAAACGTCGTAGATGGCGCTCTATTAAAATAGTTTTCCGAGCTGTCTAAGCCCAGTAATTGGTGATAAAAAAAAGTAAGAAAATCGACTATAATGACGATACTGACTAGTTTCATACAGTTGGAACGTAGCTAGCAATTTCAGTATTGGATGATACGATGTTTAACCTCACTTTAACTTTAGTTGGATTCCTCAACAGGGAAAAGGCCTTTCCCTACATCCCTATAGGGAACAGGCGAGATAGATACTATAGCAAAATACGTCTTGTTGGGTTGAATGATAATAGTGGAAAGAACAAACTTAGGATGCTATGCAGAGAGCTTGATCACTCTCATGGATCGTGGATAACTTGATCGCTAACATTCCTCCCTAATCCTCGATTCTTAGCAACCGCTTCTGGTTCACGATTCCGGCTTGAACTAGTGGCTTGGTGAATCCATCAGCAGCTTGATGTTTGGTGTTTACGTAGTTCACCACAACCGACTCATTATCGATCGCGTTGTGGACAAAATGGTAACGTATGTCCACGTGTTTGGTCCTCGGGTTGAAAGATCCGTTCCTGGCGATGCAAATGGCCGATTGGTTGCGTCAGTAAGTTCCTCCACCATAGCGCTTCCTGGATCGTCCTGGACAACGCCATATACTCCGCCTCGCAGGATAATAAGGCCACCGCCGGCTGCTTCTTTACGTTCCAGGAAATGGCACCACCCTGGAACACGAACACGTAGCCCATCGTTGATCGCCGTGTGTCCGCGTGATGTCTTATTCCGTCCCGCTTCAAGCTTGCCTTGAATCGACTGTTCACATATTCCCGGCCGTTGTCGCTGCGCAAAATCTTCAACTTGCATCCGGATTGCCGCTCCGCCATCACTTTGAAGTCTTCGTACGGCTCGAACACCTGAGCTTTCGATTCCAGGGTATATATAAATATCTTCCGTGTAGCGTCGTCGATGACACTTACGAAATATCGGCTTCCTCCTATTGACGGTACTTCAAACGGTCTGCAAAGGTCTGAATGGACCAGCTCCAAACGTTCCTTGGCCCTCGAATTACTGTTGGGACAAAGGTCACGAGCATGCTTACCTTGCAGGCATGCGATGCAATCTAGCGTCTCCACGTTCTTGATCGAGCAACCGTTGGTCATCTGCTGCAATCGCTTCAAATTCTGTAGATTCAGATGGCCGAATCTCCTGTGCCACATCTCGAGTTCACCACATGCGTATGCCTTCTGCACTAGCCGGTTCAATCGGTAGAAGCCGCTTTCAGCCGTGCCAGAAGCGAATACTTCTCCGTCTTCGGTAAGCACCTTACAGTCTTCCGCTCTGAACACCATCGTAAAGCCTTTGCTGCAGACTTTGCTTACTAACAATAGGTTTGCCGTCAGCTCGAAACTTACAGCACGTCCTGCACGTCAACCACTCCTTCTAGGCAATCCAGGTTAACGACGCCCATGACCTTGGCCGTCAATTCAATCGAAAATTCAATCCGGGCCTGGCCATGGGGCACAAGAATTGAAATACCACTCGCCTTGATCCACGTCGCCCACTGCCAGAACTGCACAGTCCTTTTCTGCCCTTGGATGTATCAGGCTTCTCCGGACAATTCGCTGCGTAATGACCCACCTTGTGGCAATTGTAGTACGATCCGTCCTTCGGCTTCTTGGACCCACGCGGCGTCGTTGCTGCTCTGCTTCTCCGCTGTAGAAAGCCCGTTCGTCACTGCTACTCCGTGGTCCATGCTTGGCTTTCACGTCCTGTAGGATTTTGGGCTTCACGGCTTCCGCCTTCAGTGCCTGTCCTGACGCTTTCAAACCCATCATCATCGGCGCATAGTATTTGGGCAACCCCATCAAGGTAGCGAAGCGAGCCAGTCGTCAGCCACTGGAAAGTTAATTTCCGCGAGCTTATGGCTTGTCGAGACCAACGCATCTACATACGCTTCCACGTTGTCGTAATTTTCAAGTCGCATCGAAGTCAGCTGCTGTAGCAAGCCGATCCGACGATAAATCCCGTCATCTTGAAAAGCAGTCTTGAGTTTGTTCCAGGCTTCTTACGCGTTTTTCGCATCCATCACCAGGATGTAGTTCGTCTTCTCGAGGCTTAGGCAGATCGTGGATAGTGCCTTCATTTGGACGTCCTCATCCACGACTTCTCCTTCCTTTGACATCACAGCGCACCAGGAATTTTCCCGGATCAACGTCATCTTCATGGCGAACGCCCGTGACACGTAGTTCTCCCGGCCCGAGCCACACTGCTTCCGCCGGCCGCTCGAACCGTTCCTGAACCCGCACCTCCAGCTCTTGATCCAGTTGTCGCTGCACCGGTAACAGTGTCTCCTATTCCGTTACTTTCAGCGCCAGGGAACATTTTCGTTCTTGAACAAGTTTTCTAACTGCTTCGAGAATCTTTTGTGAAAATTATTTTCTGATTATGACCTCTGGGCCCATAACCTATAGCAAGGTACGTCTTGTTGGGTTGAATGATAGTAGTGGAATGGACATTTATTTATTCTAACAAACTTAGGTTGCTATGCAGAGAGCTTGATCATTCTCATGGATCGTGAATTACTTGATCGCCAACAGATACGAATACGGAAAAGTTGGTAAAACAAAAGGAAAACCGCACAAAAGTGCACATACTGAAATTATCGGAAAACATGGATTACTCATTACATAGAGGTTCGATTAGATGTCTTTATTAAAGAGACTTTCAGCCGGTGGCTGGTTCGTCTTGTTAGAGGTTCCGAATCGAAGCAACCTATGAATAATTGTAATGATTGATACATGCAAATAAATTTAGACTTTAGTCAATCGCTAATCAGTTCAGACGAACTTTACTTGCTCTCCGAATCCCCAATAGGTTATGGGCCCAGGATAACCATAGCCTAGCAACGCTTGAAGTTGTTTGAAGAACGAAGATTTTTTTTCACTGCTGACGGAAGTTTCTGGAAACGCCATGGAAGAAAGCAAGGTTTCGATCATAAAGCTGAACAGAACTACTCGGTGTGGAAATTCAAGGCGGAAATGCTGCTGACTCGCGAGGACATGTGGAAGTACATCGAGGATCAAGCTCCGGTACCGTTGACGGACGCATGGAAGGGCGGAGACCGGAAAGCGAGAGCGACGATTGCGCTGCTCGTTGAGGATCAGCAACATGCCCTGTTACACGACACGAAGACGGCCAAGGAAGCTTGGGAGAACCTCAAAAAGCACCACGAGAAGACGTCCCTCTGCTCGAAAGTTGCGGTTCTGAAGAGGATCTGCAACAAAACGTACAAGGACGGGGACGACATGCAGAGCCATTTGTTCGAATTGGAAGAAGCATGTATCGAATATTTGCGAAGCTGTCGTGCGCTGGACTGGACTGGACAGCCGTTCCGACGATGAGCTGAAATTGGAGTTGGTCAAAGGTAAGCTGTTGGACGAAGTGGCGAAACGTGATCGTGGACCGTCGGATTCAGCGATGAAGGCAAATTTTGCGAAGAAGAAGAAGCCGTTGGTGTGCCATTTCCGCAAGAAAAGTGGCCACAAGCAGAAGGAATGCAAACTGTACGCCAAGGAGACGGAAGCGAAAAAAGGTCGATCGCCGAAAGCAAAAACTGCTCGCAGTGAAGAGGAATCCGTTACGTTCGCTCTGATGGCTGGAGCGCTAGCTGATTCTGGTGAGTGGATTGTGGACCCGGGAGCTTCCCGGCACATGTGCGGCGTCGAAAACCCCGTGAAATCGGTCAGCCAGTCGGTTCTGGACCATTGTTGTTTTACCATGACAACGGAAAAACGACCACGGTTACCCTTAGCAACGTGCTGTTTGTACCAAGTTTGGAGATCAACCTGCTGTCTCTACCGAAGCTGGTGGAAAAAGGAGCCGAAGTGATGTTCAACGAAGTAGGGTGGCCAAATAGCAGCGGCCGCAGTCAAGACTGGCGGACTCTACAAGGTACGAACAACGAAAGGAAGTGTTGATGGCGGCAAGAGATCACCACAATGTAGACTGCCAGCACGTGTGGCATCGGCGCTTCGGACATCGTGACCTCAACGCTCTCGGTGAGAAGAATCTGGTGGACGGACTGAAGATGTACGATTGCGGAGTGCGAGAGGGGTGCGATTGCTGCCAGATGGCGAAAATGAGTAGGAAACCGTTCCCGAAGTCGTTGGAGAGGAAGTCCTGTGCAGTCCTCGATCTTGTGCACACCGATGTTTGCCGTCCTGTGGAGAACGTGTCGGTATCCGGTTATAGCCATTTCATGACCATCATCGACCACTACAACATATTCTGTGTCCTGTATCTATTGCGAAAGAAGGATGAAGTTCCCGAGAAGATAATGGAGTACGTGGCCATGATGAAGACGCAGTTTGGACGGCCGCCGAAAGTGGTCAGAAGCGACCAAGGTGGCGAATATACGGGAAGCGAGCTGAGGAAGTTCTACAAACAAGAAGGCAGTCAAGCACAGTTTACCGCAAGTTACTCTCCTCAGCAGAATGGCGTCGCAGAAAGGAAGAACCGGTACCTGATCGAGATGAGCCGGTGCATGCTGTTCGAAGCCAAACTTCCTGATTGCTACTGGGCTGAGGCGGTAAGTACTGCCGTTTATTTGCAGAACATTCTACTGTCGAAGTCGGTCCCTACAACGCCTTTCGAGCTCTGGCATGGAAGGAAGCCGTCTTTGGCAGCGCGGCGCACGTCCATATCGTCAAGCAGAAGAGGAAGAAATTGAGCCCGGCGTCGAAGAAGCTAACGGTTGTGGGTTACTCGTTGGACCACAAAGCATACCGCTTCTTGGACCGATCAACACGCAAGGTAATTATCAGCCGAGATGCCAATTTCGTTGAGGAGGAGCGCCTCGCGGAGGAGCGCCTTGCGGAGAAGAGCTCCGAGCAGCAGGATGGCTTCGGTGACAACTGACACGTCGAAAATGTCGTGGAATTCGAGTATTCTATGAAGCCGGCCGAAGATGAAGCTACTCCGCCGATCGACGACGAAGAATCGTCGGATGAGTCGGACGTGGAAGACGATCAATCGGATGACGATGATTTCGATTACGATATTGCCACTGATTCTACGTTAACCGAAGCTGATGTCACTGAAACCGCTGAAACCCCCCGAAGATCGACTCGCCAAACTAAGGATGTACCACCGGTTCGCTATCGTGACACTATTGGCAAGGTATCAGAAGCGTCTATCGAACCACGAAGCTATGAGGAAGCAATCGACGGTCCTGATAGCGTGTTCTGGAAGGCAGCCATGGACGAAGCATTTCGTTCCTTGATGGAAAACGATACCTGGGAGATCACGAAGCTACCACTTGGTCGAAAGAAGGTAGGCTGCAAGTGGGTCTTCAAACGCAGGTTAGTAGCCCAAGGGTACTCGGAAAAGTACGGAGCAGATTTTGACGAGGTTTTTGCGCCGGTCGCTAGGCAAGTCACTTTCCGCGCATTGCTGACCGTGGCAGCTGAACGAAATCTCTATATCAAGCATGTGGACATCAAGACTGCGTACTTGTATGGTTCGTTGGATGAAGAAGTATTTATGAAGCAGCCCACTGGTTTTGATACCGGGAACCCAGCCGGTGTGTGCCGTCTCATGCAAAGTCTGTACGGGCTCAAACAAGCGGCTCGAGTCTGGAACAAAATGATTGACGACGTGTTCAAGCAAGCTGATTTCGTGCAATCATCGGTCGACGCATGCCTCTACGTTCGGACAAGAAATGGGCAGCAATCGTTCATCCTTATCTATGTGGACGATATCCTTGTAGCCTGTTCCAGTGAGGCAGAATTCGCCGAGATAGTTGCCCACCTTCAACGATGCCTCAAGCTGACGGTGTTGGGCGACATCAACCACCTCGTCGGGATCAAGGTAACTAAATATAACGACGGATATCTTATCAATCAGCAGGCGTACATCACCAAGTTAGCTGCTCGATTCGGCCAGTCGGATGCGACAGGCTCAAAGATTCCGATGGACCCTGGTTACCAGCAAAGGAGGAGGATTCAGCTGTACTGCCGAATAGCGACCAGTACCAAAGCCTGATGGGTGGTTTGCTGTACATCGCAGTGAATTCACGTCCGGATGTTTCGATCAGCACATCAATCCTGGGACGATCCGTCGGTCAGCCCCGGGCTAGGGACTGAACTGAAGCGAAGAGGGTGTTGATGTACCTTTTCCACACTCGAAGTTACCAGCTCAAACTAGGAGCGACGAGTGAAGGAGTGGAAGTTTACTGCGGCACCGATTGAGCCGGAGACACTCGGGACCGGAAATCAACCTCTGGGTTCCTGATTTTCTCGGCGGCGGAGTCGTGAGTTGGGCCTCCAGGAAACAATCATGCGTGGCACTATCGTCCACCGAATCGGAATTCATCGCTCTGGCCGAAGCTCAAGGATCTCCGGAAGGATGTGGATCTTCCTATCTGCATACGTGAGGACAACCAAAGCTGCATTCGGCAGGTGGAAAACGACAAGGTGGACCAGCGATCGAAGCATGTCGACACGAAATACTGTTTCGTCAAGGACCTGCAAAAGAAAAATGTCATCAGTTTGCTATATTGTCCAACGGAGGATATGCTGGCGGATATGATGACCAAGCCGCTGACGAGCGTAAAGTTGGGAAAGCTACGTGAAACGACGGGAGTTGTTGCTTTTTTTTTTTTAATCTTTATTATAGTGGGTTTCAGCCTCCTGGGCTGGTTCGCCACTAGGAGTTGTTGCTATCGATGTCGAGGAAGAGTGTTAGAGGTTCCGAATCGAAGCAACCTATGAATAATTGTAATAATTGATACATGCAAATAAATTTAGTCTTTAGTCAATCGAACTTAACTTGCTCTCTGAATCCCCAATACGCCTCTTTTCTTATTACTTATTTTTAAAGTTTCTTTTGTAGAAATTGAGTAAATGAGAGCATTTTAAACCAAATTTAAGTAAAATATAACGATCAAATTTGTAAATCTACTCTATTCTAAAACTACGTAAAACCAAACGTTTTCTTTCGGTAAATTATACCGATACTTAAGAAGCAGTGAGAAAACCACTGAACATATGAATGATTTAAGGTCCTTTTTTTATTTATCTGACATGCAAGTAATTTCAGGGTTGCTGAAAAAGAAACCATCAGAGCTTGGTTGAATGTTTTATTTTAATGCAGTTACTTTATTTAACAAAATGTGGATTTACCCAAAAGTCTAGTATGCCGATAATTTAAAATCACATCAAGTAGATAACTTGCTTTTAAAGAAAAAACAAAACATTTTGGACAGTAGCAAATGAAAACTCGCCTAATCAATCCACCAGAATCATTACGAAGCGGTAGAGTTCACCGATCTGATAGAACTGTAGGCTTGCATGAGTAGCCTTTATGCCACGAGAAATTTACGGAAGAAGCCATTGTTTACGTTTGTCAGTTAAGCCCTAATGGAAAATTTGTGTCGAAATATAATTTCTATAACCAAAACCCGGTTGCAAACAACGAACAAGACAATCCCTGCCTAAATGACCCATTCTGGATCAAATGGGACCGTTTTCGTCTCCTGTCTAGCATGACAATGCATATGTCGTGTCAAATTATGCTTCAGGTGGGTAGCATAGTCGCATATCGAGCAGTTGAACTCCAGTTCACTGCTGTGTACCTTCATGTGCTGATCCAGAAGATATCTAAAATTTAAACACATTATAAAACTCCATCAATGGTTTTCGCTGCGTCTTGTCCTTACTTGATGGGGTATGAACTCATGCAAATTGGGCAAATGTATCCTTTCTTCTCGTGCACGCTCTTGGTGTGATACTTAAGACTGCTCTTGGCTCTAAATATTTTGTGGCAAATCGGGCACTCCACTGGGGGAAAATTATGAAAATTCACGTAGTGCTGAAGTTGCGTTCTCCGGCAATCGAACGTTACCCCTTTACAGCCACGTTCACAGTAGTGCATTGGAATGCCTGATTTATACGATTCTAGAAGTAAATATAAGTTAAGGTTGTTCGGATTTTCAAAATCAAATGATTATGTTACTTACGATGTTTATCTTGATGAGCTTGCATACATGCTTTTAACACTTTTTTTCCGCAGATTTTGCATACCACTAACTTGGAATCTGACGCAAATTGCTTCTTATCGGATTTGAGAAGATTCTTTTGCCTCGACTTAAGATTCTTACGGTTTTGCGGGGTGTGATCCGTTTCAACATATTTTGCATCTTGTTCTATGACTTCCTCAACCAGAGAACTCTCTGTGCCACGTATCTCTGGTCGTATTGTTTGTTCAACTTCTTGTGGCGGAAGGTTCTTTTTCACATCCAAACAAATTTGGTCCCGTAGAACATCTTGTACTTCGAGACAGCTCAATTTGAAATCGTGAAACTCGTACACCCTAGCCCGACAGATAACGCATATAAACCGGCTGATATGGTCGTCTTCGGACACCTGCGTGCGGAAAAGGTTTAACTCTACATAAAATCAAACGGAATTGCTGATACGAACCACGATAGAGAGTAAATCCGCTATCCTTCGAATGGTCTCATCAGGATCGAGTTTGAAAACATCTTCGAGCATTTCTTCACTCATGCACAAACGACAGAATTTTTGAGTATTTTCCATCGATTGTAGTTGCCTTTCCCAATATGGCAGAAAACTGTAGAACAGGATACTGCGAAAACTGCTTTTATATATATTACAATAATTTCACTGAAGGGTGATTTTACTGTTCACAATTTAGTTTCAGATCATTCGAAATTTTGTTTACGTTTTCAGGGTGTATCGAGATAGTACGTAACGCTTGTAGAGCAGCACTTTATCGAGCAGATGTCAACCCAGCGTTGCCAGAAACACCGATACACCTCACACTGAATACGGAGATTTGAGATTACATATTTTATGTATAAACATCACTCACCATCGGCAGCTATACCGAATAGAAAATTACCATTAGCTGTACGATCATTATTATACATTTTCCTTTCATTTTGTAATCACCATTATACGTATCATCCGTGTATAATGCTGGTGTAATGTAAGAAACCATTCAGCCTTCAAACAACCATAAATAGCGTATTCTATATATGATAATGATATCATAAACAAGAAATTAACAGTGCCGTATAGTATATCCCTTGCTCATTCATTGTATGATATAACGAAGGAAAGATATGAATTATGGTCACGATAAACAAAAAAAAACAGGGAACAGTTTTAACAATTCGTAATTTTTAGTTTATTATCACAAAATGTATAACTCATGCTATAACACTGATATAATATGTATTTGTAAGGGAACGGTTTTACCAGTCTACGTGAATGTTTTGTTGCAATTTAATTAAGTAGATTTTACGTTCTAACTGAACTTTAATCCACTTAAGAACAGTATTGTTGACTTTAATAATATACCTTTGATTTTCGATTGATGAAACCTCAAACCAATCATTTAATGTTCTTCTTGCAAGTATTGGATTCAATAAAAAATATGTGCCATTGAAATCTTTCAAAATCTCTTGAATTTGTCCGACTATTGTATCCTTATTTTCGATTATAAAATCGATTATTCGATTATAAAAATATCAATCATTATGACCTCTTTTCTTAAGGCTAGTATGTAGCTCAAAAGTAATGTGCATTAGGATATGACAAGTAATGGTCAAGAAATGCTTTTACTGTCGGAATTACTTACCTCGTATGCAGCTGGCAAGGAAGACAAACTTCGTAACATTAGTAACGTCTGCCCAGGTAATCTTAATGGTGCTGTCACTTGTCCTTGCGGAATAATATTTAGTTGGATTATTCCGCAAGAAAAACTGACATTTCACCCATGCTGAAGCAGTTATCAAATTTACTTCGGTAAAAATGGCAAAAATTGCTTCAAGTCTTTACTTGTCAGCTGCATACTAGGCTTTATGTTTTACATTGGAGTTAGTATTAAATACTGCACTGAACATGAAATGGTTGAAATATCCTTTTTTTTATTTCCGATGGATCCGAGTGTCAATTTTACGGTTTTTGAGTCCGCTGACCTCTTATTATAGTATTTTTAGCTATCCTAGTTTACTTAAAGTTCCATATATCAAGATTTTTTTTATTAGAATTGTTTGGATTTACTTTTGCTGGTATTTTTTAATAATTTTCTTTCAATTTCTAAACACTATTCACAATGAAAAGCTTTTAATAAAACAAATACCAACATGACAGAATATTTGAGAGTGTGTTCGTATGAGTTCATTATTAGGGGCGCATTATTGAGCTTGGGACCGAGCTTGGGAGCGATGTGCTAGTACTGACTGAGCCAAGAAAAAAAATCGTTTTTGTATGGGACCGACTGGTCTTAGAGTTAGTCACAATTTATTTACTGTATAATACACCGGAAGTTTTGTTCGAGAAAAAGTCATTTTTTTGTATGGTAACGATACTTAACAACCTATTAGTGTTATGGTAAGATCTTGATTTACCATAACATATATCATCGATATGATACACTTTATCTTCAGTTTATAATTCTTCGAAGATAACTTGAATAATTATGAAACGATGAATGGTATAATACCTTTAAAATACTTGTTTACTCGGGTTATACAGCTTTCAGAGAGATGAGTGATTTCAAAAAATATAATGTGAGTTAAAAGTACTCACCTTGAAACAGCTTCTTAAAGTTCCAGAGGTGGGTGTTTTTCACTCTTATAGGTCGGTATCTTGTTCGAAAGAATTTTTTTTTCTATATCAAACCCATGCTAAATTCCGTTTACTGAAACCAAATAGTAAAGACTTGAAAAAAAAAATTCTGTAGCAGTATCCACCTGAAAAGAACGAAAAATAAAATTGGAATTTGTAAGGTTTCCACGTAAACGAATAGGTGCTGTAACTTTTACTTTCGGAAAAATATTCCACTAGATTATTCGGTAAGTGAAAATGACATTTCGTTCCATGCACATCAATTGTCAAAATTCCGCTTGGTAATATTGAACAAAATTCCGTAACCTCTTTACTTTGTAAGTCGATACTGACCTTATATGGGTGAAAATTAACTGCGGAAAAATTTTTAATTCTTCAGAGTTTGTCAAAAGTACACAAAATTTTGGTTTATATATGAACCAATAAATCTTACAAACTAATTTAACAAAACCTTTGCGATAAAACAAAACGTCTGGCTTTATAGAATTAAACATAGTGTTTTATTAGTCAAAATAAAATCTCTTCTTTTACCAACTATACCAACTAAACATTGATGAACTAATACAACAAAACAATCGAATTTAAATAATACTTCATGATTTATTGAACTAAAAGTGGTGTTTTAAATTATTAATGCATTCCCGGATAAAAATAACCATACAATTACAATAAAATAATATAAAGTAACATTTAAATCTATTGCCGACCATGAATCTTACTTTTCATGTATCAGGTAAATGAAAAATGAATATTGTCATCACAATGGATCGACTATTCACCCTATATGCTAGAATTTTCAACAAATGTGAAACAATAAAATCAATAGTAATTGACTCAAATTTGATCGGAGAAAAACTATTTTTTCTATAGTTAAGATACATAACAACCCCCTGATTCTATTGTAGATGTCGCAATTTAGATTAGAGTTTATTGTGAAAACAATAACCTTTATTGTCATCTTATCGTCATGAACAATATAGTCAATTTTACATACGATTGATTCTATCGTATGGTTACAATACATTTAATTGTAAATCTATGAGAATTTTTTTTACGGGATTCTCACATTTTGGCAGGAAATCGTGCCCACTATGGACTTCCGAGGACGCTCCGGTCAAGTAAAAATCGCCGCGGCACGAAGTTGACAAGACAAGACGCTGATTAGACATTTGGTTCTCTACCGTCATGACATATGGACTATGCTCGCGGCAGACCACTGTCAGATTTTTCTCATGATCTGCTCCTTAAACGTAACGTCGGATTGTGCGCTGTCTGATAGCCTATATTGTGCACTGTAGAGTCTGATTGTTGGATTCACTGCAGTTATTTGTAACGACAATAACTCGTTGAGAATCTAGATATCTATCAACAAGTTATAATATACTATGTTTAAACTAACATGAGAAAAACTACCGGAGACAAAGGCAGAGGAAGCTACTTGTCAGTATTGTGATACTTTTGTACAATAAAAATATGGATGCTCGGCAGGCTGACAGTATGTAAATATGTTTTATAAAAACAATAAATTAACCGTTTGAGTTACAAAGTAAATGTGATTGTTATAAAGCAAATATTATTTAAATAAATGCCAATAAATGATTTAATTGGTTTGATTTGAATGAAATTTTAAATTGATTTAGAACTTTTTTATTAATTGAAACAACTTGAATACCAACATAATATTTTGTTGATTCAAAGCGTAGGGATTTCTTTACGTGTACAAGTACAAATTTGATACCGTTGCACCTCGCTTTGGTGTTTAATTTTATTTCCAGCTCCAAATTCGGGATTACAACTTCAAGTATGGATGTGCCAAGGGATAAACTGGACCCATAATATTTCCAGCAGGAAAGTGATTGTTCGTTAACGAATCTGTCATACACGGATATTTGCGAAAACCTGTTAATGGGTTAAAAACACCAATTTTCAAATAGCATTCCTATCTATTATGGCTGGCCCACAATTGATTCGTTGCGGATGCGATTGCGTGAATTTGACAGTTTTCCTGTCCTGTAGCTTTTCTGTCAAATTTACGTCAACGCATCCGCAATCCATGAATTGTGGGTGACCCTTTATAAAATGGGGGAATTTCTCAATCAAGCAATGAGTAAAAAATGGCAGCCCTAAGTTTGCACCTTTAAACTGAAGAAATGATCCATTAAAAATTGAAATTGATTCCTTAAAAAACGTATTCATGACCCATTAAACTGTGGTCAATATCGATAATAAAATGGATATGATCCATAACATTTATCAATGTGATCCGTAATTTATATAAAATTTAGCAATAAAATGTCAAAAAAGTACCGTTATATATCTAGGGTATGATCAATAGAATTGTACGGATTACCCATAAAAATATAGCAAATGTTCCATAAAAGGTTCAATATCATTCCTTAAAGTTGTAAAATTGATCCTAAGAAAGAAACGTTTGTGAACTTAAATATATACACATGATCAATAAATTATTGATCCAATCGTCAATGATCCATGATAGTTTTGAAAAATTAACCACAAGCTTCTAAATATGGCCCATAGGAAATAAACTTTGGGCATTTAAAATAATATTTAGGATCCATAAATTGTGCCAGAATTATTACAATGTTGGGTTTATATTTTTTTTAATTTTGGCTACGGGGAAATCGATCCTTGACTGCGCTACTACTCAGATCTATTAACATGTCCGTTTTTTAGCTATGCGGCTCAAATATTGCTATTAAAGAAGGATTGTTTTTTAGAAGATTTTCAATTTTTCAGAGAGCTGATTTACTTTCGCGATTTCATGTTCTTTTACGATCGCAACTGCGACACATGTTTTCCAATAAATTTGTTAAAGAGAACTCGTGCATGTAAAGAACTAGGGAAGATTTTCCTATATTAATCTCATCACTTTGCAATTCATCCTACTTGAAATTAAACAATGAACAGGTGACAGGATTAGTTAGTAATATTTGTTGTTGTTATTAAAAGTAAGCAAACATTATTAGAAAACGAAAGCGATCCTTCAACTGCCCAATTGTTTGATTCAACGTAGGATGAATAAAGGAACAATGAGATTAATATGGGGACAGTTACTCTACATGTCAAATTTGAGGCTTGATCAAACTATTATTTAAGATTTTTTTTATAAAATTATGCCGGGCCAACGCTTGCCGTCCAACTCGCTATCGCTCGTCGGACCTAACTACAAAAAACATCCTCCGTTTGCATTATACCGGGCAAATGCTTGAATCAGTCGTTAACTTCAAGACGATATCGGAAACTTCGACCGCTTTCTACTTCCTTAGTTCTTCAATCCTCAACTGCTCAGCAGGCAACATTGGTATTTCTAGCACTTGGAGTACAGCATAACAAATCGTGGCTACTATGTCACATTGTACAATATAGTGTGTCTAACTGAGAAGCTGTTTGATTTTTTTTTCTGAAAACCAATGTTTGAAAAAATTGTAGTAGAGAAAATTTTCTATAAGAATAATTTGCTACGGATCATTTATATGAGTTTATAGATTATTATTCATTGTTTTATGGATCATAGACAATTTATTTATGGAACATTTTCAATAATTTATGAATCATGTGCACGTATTTTAGTGCACAAATGTTACATTCAGTGGATCAATATTACAACTTTAAGGAATGATATTGAACCTTTTACGGAACATTCGCTATATGTTTATGGGTAATCCATACAATTTTATTGATCATACCCTAGATATATAACGGTACATTTTTGACATTTTATTGCTAAATTTTGTATAAATTATGGATCACATTGATAAATTTTATGGATCATATTCATTTTATTATGGATATTGACCAGAGTTTTATGGGTCATGAATGCGTTTTTTGTGCAACGATTTTAAGTTTTTAATGTATCATTTATTAGTTTTTATATGCAAAAGTATGTTTGCCGTAAAAAATACCCATTAGAGGAAACCTCATACAATTAAAAGAATGGTTAAATTTTAACAAATTAATGAGTAAAAACAAAGTTCAAAAACCACGCGTATCCAGTACATCGTTGGTGGAAAGCACGGCTTGTTTCAATTTTTATTTTAATTTTAACATAAATGAGACTTTACACTCTCGGAACAACGCAAGTAGCTAGAAATTAGAAGAAGAATTAGTATCTTCCATTTAATTCCAACTACCTTTGCTTATCTTCGACAGATACGCGTATTTCGTCTACAATGTGCAGACTTCTTCAGTGTCTCGTACTAATAACTCGAGTTAGAATTCGAGTCGAGTTGGAATTAAATGGAAGATACTAATTCTTCTTCTAATTTCTAGTTACAGGTATTCCACTAAACAGCTCAAAACCCTCTAGGATTCAACGCAAGTAGGCCAAATGATATTTTTTGTATATAAATAATCTATTGCTTCAAAATGCTTTCAGATCCAGACTTAAATCACTGCCCAGTAGAAGAACAACTTTCAGCTACTTTGGTTTTACATACATAAGGCTTCTACTCGACAAAAATGCACCAGACATAAGTATTCGCCAAAAAATTATTTAAAGTCGGATTTTCATGAAACTTACGAATCAAAAGTGTAGAAAGCCCATAATGGGGGAATCCATTAATTCATACTGGTGGGGATCAGTATTTGCACCACTCACCTTCATTCTCTCCGAGATCTATAAGTTATAGATGACGAGAAGAGCAAATTTGTGAAATAGGCGGTGCATGCTAAAAATAAACCCAACAGCGGGAGATAATTTCTCACCCGTGCTAGGCAGTATTAGGAGACGGACAAATCGCTAGAACTAGAAACAAGCAATAGGTAGTATAAGAGCACGATCGGTTGCATAACCTTTTGTCAGTCAAGGGGATTTCCCCCCTTGCCTATCCTGCATAGGGTAAAGGGTGTTCACGATGAAATTGCCACACACAAAATTGATTCGCAAAATTCGAGTTTTCATCCGATTGCCATCAAATTTTCAGGGATTGAGAAATAACTATTAAACTTCATTTTACCATTTTACTCGTATTTTATTTACAGTCCATACGCCAATGCCCGCACCTCGGCCATAACCCCGGCCATAAGATTCTGCACAACCTGTGAATCAACCGTTTTTTGCATGTAAACCCATATTTTCTTCAGTTTCTCGACTGTCTTCACTACCTTAGGTCGTTTAAGAAGGTGCTGCTTCATAATCGCCCAGTACTTCTCGATGGGGTGGAGCTCCGGAGTGTTGGGAGGGTTGAACATTTTCGGCACGAAATTGACCTTATTGTCCGCATACCACTTCAGCACGTCTTTGGAGTAGTGGCATGAGGCCAAATCCGGCCAGAAGATTGTTTGGACGTTGTGGGCCTTCAGGAGAGGAAGCAGCCGCTTCTGGAGGCACTCTTTTATGTACACCTGTCCGTTCATCGTGTCCTGGGTCACGAAAAGTGCACTCCGCTTCCCGCACGTGCAGATGGCTTGTCAAACCAGGAATTTCTTCGCAAATTTTGACATCTTCTGAGTGTGGACATGCTCCGGATCGCTGAACTTATCCTTGGCCGTGAAAAACAGGTTGCCGGAGATCTGTTTGAAGTCGGCCTTCACATATGTTTCGTCGTCCATGATGCAGCATTCAACTTTCGTCAGCATGTTGAGGTAAAACTTCCTGGCACGGGTTTTGGCGGACTTGTTCTGCTTCTCGTCGCGATTAGGGGCCTTTTGTACCTTGAACGTTCGAAGCCCAGCCTTAGTTTTGGCCTTCTGGACAAAAAATCGGCTTAGGTGCAGCTTCTTAGCCACATCCCGAACGGAGGCGTTCGGATTTCGGTTGAAGGCCCCAACTACGCGGTTGTGATTTTTGGTGTTGTACGGAATACTTTTTCCTTCACTTCTGGGCTTCCGATCGGTGGTCAACCGTTCCTCGAACCGCTTAATCACTCGCGACACCGTGGAATTCGCGGTTCCCAACGTTTTAGCGATGGAACGATGCGAGAGATCCTTGTTCTCGTGATGAATGCGCAAGAATTTATCACGCACGAGCTGTTTTTTCGACTCCATTTCCGTTGTTTTGATCACAGGACTTTAAAACTTGCAGGATGTAAATAATGCACTATGAACTAAATCCACCCAAATTTTCATGAAATTCTACCCAACGGTTAAAAAGTTAGAGCAATTTCATAGTGTGGCAATTTCATCGTGGACACCCTTTAGTATGAAAAAGGGTTATGTGCCTGATCGGATACTACCATAGACTAACTCTAAGACCAGTAGGTCCCATACAAAAACGATTTTTTTCTTGGCTCAGTCAGTACTAGAACATCGTCCCAAGCTCGGTCCCAAGCTCAATAATGCACCCCTTATAATGAACTCACATGAACACACTCTCAAATACTCTGTCAAAATAACACAGCAAATCAAAACAAAGGCGCAAATATGTATAACAAGGTGCTAGCTTCAAGGTGTAATTCGGACCAAGGGGTTCTACAACAGTGAACCAATTTCAAATCGCTAGTTGCATATTGATTGTTGATACTACCGTTCAAATGCCCTCCGCTCGTTTTCAATCTTGTATCTTTCATATTCAAAGCCTGCCGTTGCCTTACGGTCCTGTCAATACACTTTCTCTTCATGTCTATTTGTTCTAGCAATAAAATTACTGTCCGCTCCTAGCGCTTTGCATGGAGATGAGAAATTATCTGCTTCTGAAAAAACTTCATCAAAGATCGTTACTTCCGCGCTGGGGAGAATACAAAAATAACAATCAAAAGCACCGTGTTTTGTTGATCACGCCGCCGGTTCGGTGCCTTGCGGACCTTGAATACACGCAGCCCAGCTTGTTTCATGGTTTGCTGAACGAACTAGGCGGAACACTTTGCCTTCAGAGCCGCGTCGCGAATCGAAAGATTCGGATTACACTTGACATAATCCAACATCTTCCGGGCCTTCACAGGATCAGCTGTTTTCGATTTTCTTCCACTTCGAGCCCGGCGCTCGGTCGTCTGGGACTCCTTAAACGATTTACCACCCGATCGCCACCCAAGTAACATTTTTAATTAGATAAACGCTTCATTGGCAATACGTATACAACTTTAAACTGAGTAATGGTTAAGTAGTGGTTGCACAAGCGCCCAGCCAATATTTTCACAAGCAAATCTGGCGAATCTACCCAGCTTCATGAAAACGAAAAAAATGTCAAGCAGAATATGTAATCGGTTTATAGCCTAGGAAGCTTTTATCCAAAAATTATACAACTTATTACGTAACTATTCTTTTGAAACGCATATTCAGCATATTTATTTGTTCATCGCAATTTCTATTTTTAGAACTGTGGCAAATAGCTTTTTATTGGTAGTCTTAACACGTTGATATAAACGCGTAAACATAGTCACTATGCAGCAATCGAAAAAATATGTATGTCAAACACTGTTTACAATACTCGTGGACGGTATTACGGCAATGGTGTTGTTTTATCGTTGTAATGCGTAATTAACATTTAACTATATGAACTTTGTATTATAATGTTTATATATAGTATATATTAATATATCACTTACCCGTGTACTTACCAGATTTGAACTCTGTACCTTCACCTTAAGAACGGTGACTGTATCCTCTGATCCATATCAGCTGTGAGGAATTCCAGTACCCGTATTCACAGTGTTCAAAACATATTTTAGTTCTAATAATGTTGAACAACAATAATTGCTGAAGCTCTTTACGAACAGGTTTGTACTGTTTTGAAAATCAGTGGAACCGAGATTCTTATAATCTAAACATGATCACCATCCGATTTACGTTGTTAGCTGTGCCGCGCTTGGATTCATTTGTTATAATTTTTTAAACGACAATTTCATTTATAACAGTTGTTATAGATTGTTATATTAATCATTGCTATATCAATGGTACAATGATGCATAGAATACAAAATGCTTGCCTATACAAAAAATTTGCACATTGTACAAACAGTTTCTCCCGAGTAAATCCTAACAAATAATGCAAATAATGCGTCCGCAGTCGACTAGACTAACAAATAAATGACAATCGTCAACACAGCCGACGGTTGCTACGATTTTCAACCAAAATTAAGTTGAAAATACTCAACCGTTCATTGCGCGAAGAGAACGTGATGATTGAGCTTCAACTTAAAATTGAGTTGTTTTGATCATCAAATTAAAATATATACAAGTAAGATTTGGAAATACCAGTTAACAATAGCTAGATGGGTGAATTCTACCTACATCAATTTTTGTATTCACCCAACTGCTAACCTCACTTGACAGAACTCAACGTTGAGTTTTTTTTACTTAATTTTTGGGTACTTTTTTCTTAGCGTGTACACATTCGATTGACATCGATCGATCACGCGTGTATAGTCTCGTGGGATTGTGGCTCGGCTCTGGATGCCGAGGTTCATGGTTCGAATCCCGATTGCAACTTTTTTTTTTTCATGTGAGGAAAATATTCATACGATCGTCATATGAACTTCTTTCTATTAGGAAATCGTATAAAACTAGCAATAATGTCTTCTGGCAAGTTTCCATACAATATTCTAATGAGTTCCTCTCGATTTGTTCGCTCAGTGTACTTATACAACATTTTATACAGCTATAATCACTAAGCTGTATAGCGGCTAAGGTATTTTTAATATAAAGGCTTTAGTAAAGCTATAACGAAGCCAACAAATAAAACTGTGTAAGAGAACACAGAATGATCATTCAAAAGCTTAACCGACTAATGTCTTAGCTACATAAACAAGCTGTGTAAACGTACACAAACATTGTTCGCATAAGAACTTTCTTTTCAAAGTATGCAACCTAGAGCTAAATGTTGTGTTAAAGCTGTGTTACATTACGCATAAGTACTGTATCGATTTTTTAATTCTGCTTATTGCTTATTCAGCTTCACTTGCTTTTATACAATTATATAACAGCTTATAAGTTCTTAGCTTCGGCTTAGGCAACTAAAAATGTTAGTTGGGTAGATGCCATTGGCTAAAGGATAATGTTGAAACTCAAGACTAATGAAATGTTATGTGTGACTGAATGAACTGAATATCGTCGTTACTTCATTATTTTTTATTCGTTTAATGCTTATTTATTTTTTTATTTTGTTTTTTTTTTATTTTTTCATATCTGGTGCAGTTTAAATTTAGAAAATATTTTCTGAAAAATAATTAATTAGGGGTAAGAAATCTAAAATAACACGCTGATGAATAATAAACCAAATATAATGTTGAAATAACTTTCATAAAAAATCGGTATTTATCGGTATAAAAAGTTGGAAATCGGTATTTTCAGAGCCCTTGTCAGTATATCGGTATTGAGAATAAAAATCGGTATAAATACCGATAAATCGGTACACCTGGCAACGCTGGGCTCATACCTTGTAATTCTAGTCAAAATCGTCAAAAGGTCGAAAGTAACAATTGCCAGGTTGCAAACAACTACATCCACTTCCGAAGGAATATGGTTAATCAAAATTGTATAATGATGAACTCAATAAAACCATTAAACATTAAACATTAAATTGTTTGTTGCTGATTAATAACAGTTACTGCACGTTTTACGAAATCGAGTCTCATTATTTGCAGTGACTTTTATGAATCCCTGTTTTGATAATCAGTAAAATCCTATTTAAAATGACCAAATCTCTCCACAGGAATGGCCAAGAATGTCAAGTGTCAGGCAAATTGCAACAACGCTTTAATCGCGCCGTGAAGCTGCTGGATTTGTCCGAACGGGAGCGAAAATACGTTTCTCCATTCATGGTGTACGGTTTTGATATGTTCAATGCGGGATGTATGAAGGCTCGCTATGGAGGTATCGTTGGCATCCCCATCAACTTTGACTATGACAGCCCGGCCGATATTGAGAAAGCCGACATGCTAATAGGTAACCGGAAGGTGGACTGGTCTTCAGAAGGTGCAAAACTGTTGGAGCAATGCTTAGTTCTGTCCGAGGACGAGCAAGTCTTTGGAATAGCTCGTGAGGTGTTAACACTGAACACCAATAAACGTCTTATACAGGCGGTCATACAGACCTGCACATGGATATTCACCTACAGCACAGCATCTTTGATTAATCAGAGATGTAACTTCTACGTCAGACCCCTATCAGTAAGACTTAACAGAATAATCATACTCGTTGATCTCTACTCCGATAGTCTTTTTCATTTCAGTTGAGATTAATGCTCTACACAATTTGTGGCATTTTCGGCTACGGTCTGTATTCCTTTTCGCAAGATATGACCGAAATCTACTTCGATACGGACGTTGACAAACAACTAGCCAAACTTGGTCCCGACGTTGTGGATGCTGGTGCGAGATTTTACGATACACACGGTTACTGGCTAAATCCCATTAATGGGTGAAAAAATACGCATTTTTCAACACCACACGTAAATGTCAAACAATGGGTATAATTTGATTTGCTAAAATGGATGAAAAAATACCCATCGGTGAAAACTTATTAGCAGGAAAAAAATGGGTGAAAAATAGTTATGAAAATTATTTAACTCTCTTCAGTCGTTTGTGTTTTGCGATTCAGTTAAGTCTTGAATCAAATAAATCCGGTCCGAAATCTGCCAACAAAGGCAATTAAACAAATATCAATTTATCTATTCATGATTCAAAAATGGGTGTTTTTTTACCCATTATGTAAAAAAAAAATTTTACCCTGATGGGTAAAAAATTACCCATTTTTTGACGGAAGTGGCCCGTACTCATTAATGGGTTATTCACGTTTACCCATTAAATGAGGAGTGGCGATTATAGCGAAAGTGAGTACTATAGTACCCATTAATGGGTTTTTGCCAGTAACCGTGCACGGTTACTGGCTAAAACCCATTAATGGGTGAAAAAATACGCATTTTTCAACACCACACGTAAATGTCAAACAATGGGTATAATTTGATTTGCTAAAATGGGTGAAAAAATACCCATCGGTGAAAACTTATTAGCAGGAAAAAAATGGGTGAAAAATAGTTATGAAAATTATTTAACTCTCTTCAGTCGTTTGTGTTTTGCGATTCAGTTAAGTCTTGAATCAAATAAATCCGGTCCGAAATCTGCCAACAAAGGCAATTAAACAAATAAGCTGAGTAAAAGTGGATAGTTGATCCAGTTGGTATGTAAAAGATTCCTAAATATATGAATAAATAAATTTAAAATAATCATTTTCCAAAACCGCCATTTTCAGATTGTTTGAAAAATGGAAGAGCTTCGAAAGAAACTGCCAGTGCCAGTGACTTGCCCACTAGTATATATCAACGCTTGTAATCAGGAAAGCTTAAAAGCGTACAAGAACAACGTCATGTGAAACAAAATCCATTCATATGAAATGGATGCCTTATGAAATTCCATAGCATCGTTCATAAGTTCAACCTTATAAAATTCTTCAGATTATTTGGTTGAGTGTACGACTATTTTTATTTCCAACGGATAATTTTTCGAAAGCACACGATTTCATTATCAATTTATCTATTCATGATTCAAAAATGGGTGTTTTTTTACCCATTTTGTAAAAAAAAATTTTACCCTGATGGGTAAAAAATTACCCATTTTTTGACGGAAGTGGCCCGTACTCATTAATGGGTTATTCACGTTTACCCATTAAATGAGGAGTGGCGATTATAGCGAAAGTGAGTACTATAGTACCCATTAATGGGTTTTTGCCAGTAACCGTGTAAGGTCCTGAAGAAAAACGTTGCCGTTCGTAAATTGACCGGAGATGATTACTACACAGCGAAGGGCAATGTGAACTATTTGATACGGCAGAAAGCGGCTCCGCTAACCGGCCAAACACAATGATAACGGAAACGGAACGGAAAACGGCAATTTTGACAGTTGCTGAAAATGACTTCGATATGTCCAATTAAAATCGGCTTGGAACTAGCTTGCTTTCTTTCCGACAAGCAGAAATACTCAGATCGGGCTTTGCCGTTTTCCGTTGCCGTTATCATTGTGTTTGGGCCATTATGGCCATTATAATATATACTATATATAAACATTATAATACAAAGTTCATATAGTTAAATGTTAATTACGCATTACAACGATAAAACAACACCATTGCCGTAATACCGTCCACGAGTATTGTAAACAGTGTTTGACATACATATTTTTTCGATTGCTGCATAGTGACTATGTTTACGCGTTTATATCAACGTGTTAAGACTACCAATAAAAAGCTATTTGCCACAGTTCTAAAAATAGAAATTGCGATGAACAAATAAATATGCTGAATATGCGTTTCAAAAGAATAGTTACGTAATAAGTTGTATAATTTTTGGATAAAAGCTTCCTAGGCTATAAACCGATTACATATTCTGCTTGACATTTTTTTCATTTTCATGAAGCTGGGTAGATTCGCCAGATTTGCTTGTGAAAATATTGGCTGGGCGCTTGTGCAACCACTACTTAACCATTACTCAGTTTAAAGTTGTATACGTATTGCCAATGAAGCGTTTATCTAATTAAAAATGTTACTTGGGCACTTAATATATATGTTTTTGTCAGGTCTCACAATCAAACAGATTAAATATTTTATTGCACGCAACCTGGTGAAATACATCAGAAAAGGTATGCCAGTTATTGTGACTGGCAATTTTCACATCATTGTTCCAAAGTCAGAGAAACTTCCCTTCATTGATTTCATGAAGAACTACCTTTATCTCGACTTGAACTGTGATCAAACAACTAGTCGTGATGAAAATTCCGCCGCTTTAACCTTCGTTCGTGACCTCCGTTTGCAATGCCAGCAATATTATGCATTTTTCTTGAACCACCGTTCAACGATTTTGATTTTCCACGAATAAACATTTAGTAATGTCAAGCGATTATGATTATAAGAATGAGCAAAACTATCATTAAGCGAAACTATCATATTCCCTAACAGATCCTCAACTATCTTCTAGGCCTTAAAGAAAGTCCATCGTAAATCGTGCAACCGTGGCCGTGTCATCATTTAAACCAAAAGGCCCTTTTCAGGGCCACACAAGAGTTATAAAGAGTGTACAAGAGAATTTTCCCACATACTGACTTCATACAACCAAACGGCCCTTTTCAGGGCCACCAAATAATATCTCAAGATCGAACAATAGAATTTTCTAACATACTGGCTTCAAAACGCTGGTCTTATGTCCCATAAGAGCCGCACCCGTCATATTAAACTGCTTCTATCGGTAAGGGTAAGCGACCGGCACGAATAATTGAAACCCTTTTAACGCTAATAATAGCCACACAGAATTTCCCTGACATTATAATACATCACTTGGTTTAACGTAGTCTACGTCAACCGGTCGTGTCTTGTACCCAACCCCACTGATTTTTTTACCCATTGATGTGTAAAACTCAAATCATTTGTTTTCTTGTATGAGGTTTCTTCTATTGGGTATTATTTTACTCATTGTATGATTGAGAAATTCCCCCATTTTATGACAGATTGGAGAACAATTCTGTAGCAACAATAGAAAGGGGCCTATCAACATTTGTAAACAAACACTTCTGAGCCTATTTCCTCGCAAAGCGTAGGCCACCCACGCAAACCAATACCATCATCATGTAGGGGAAAGTTTCCCCTACACGAGGATTCTGTTGGTTTGCGTATGTAGCCAGCGGCTTGCGAGAAAACGGGCTCAGGAGTGTTTGTTTACAAATGTTGATGGGCCCTTTTCTATTGTTGATCCAGTATTTGAAAATGGTTTTTGTTACCCATTAATGGGTTTTCGCAAACCACCGTGAAGTTAAGTATTAACACAGAGAACAGACATCCAAGCTGGAGTGTCCATGGTGTAGCTACTTTCCGGGAGGGTGAAGAAAGTTTCGAGAAATAAACGTTTGAATCTTAAGGCCCAAACGTAATGTGGACGGAAACGGAACGGAAACGGCAAGTTTGACAGTTGTCGTAAGTGACGTCAATATGTCTAATTAGAATCTACTTGAATCTAAACAGTTCTCTATCCGACAAGCAGGTTTAGTCAGATTGGGCTATTCCGCTGCCGTCGCCGTTCCGCTTCCGCTATCATTGCGTTTGAGCCATTACTTCCCCTCTTCGTTCACAAAAATCAGATACGTCTGTTTGAAAAAGCACTCGAGATTTTTTCGATCTATGCGGAATGAGCCTGTGCACGCTATAAAATGTTTGACTTTTACTGTGAGCCATGTTTTCAAACCTTCTGTGAGAAAGAGTGAGACAACACCAAAACCCGGCTCACAGTAAAAGTCAAAAAGACAAAAGAATTCTAGCAGCGTGCACAGGCTCATACAGCGTTGCCAGGTGGATTTATACAATATCGGTATTGCTTATTAAAAAATATCGGTATTTATCGGTATAAAGTTAAATTCAGATATTTTTCAAGTGAACTGTTATATAATTTTGATATAAGATTACAATATATTTTGGCGATCATTTTTCTTCTATTTTCAAATTTTATATGAATAAGTTTGACGTAAACATAAAAAATAAAATATAAAATGCATTAGCCATTTTTTTATTATTACCATCTCGAGGTTGAATATGTATACTTTGAATAAATATACTTTACAAAATATATTTTTTGGAATACACATTTCTTAAGATGTTATTAAGATAACAAAAATCATGTATAGCGATAAGGTTTTTGAGCCTACTCCCGTTGTGCTAAGCACTTCGCTAAGCACATCCCATTTTTTAAATAGATTTTAACACAAAAACGGATTAATTCTAGTGTATACCGCTTCCAATTTTATACATTTTTCCATACATAACACTGGATTTGTTAGTCACGAAAAGCTAAGATATGATCGATTATTCAACACTGCTTCTTGAGCGCATAGTGTATTTGATCTTTTAGATTTTTTTACTTGATAGAATGAAAATAGGCGACTACGAAGAAATAGCGCTCTACCCTATCAATAAACTGATAATTTCTTTTGAAAATCCCATATTAAGGTCGGTATCGTGTTCGAAAGAAATTTCTTTTTCTATTCCAAACCCATGTTAAATTCCGTTTACTGAAACGGAAAAGTAAAGAATCGCAAAGGAATTTCTGCAGCAGTATCCACCTGAAAAGAACGAAAAATAAAAATGGAATTTGTAAGGTTTCCACGCAAACTAATGGGAGCTGTCACTTTTACTTTTGGAAAAATGTTCCGCTCGATTATTCCGTACACGCTAAGATAAGATTACCGAAAATTAAGTTTCAATTTTACCGAAAATTAGGTTTTGGTAGTCAAACCTAAAGTTTCGGTAAATTTAACGACTGATTACGATAAATTTTACTTATTTTCTAAGTAAAGTGGATTTTCAAATGCTTACGTATTATTTTTACCTAAATTTGGTTTAAAATTTTATCAGTGTGCGCTGCATCTGAGAACCAACACTACCGCTATTGCGAAGTTTATAGGATTTATTTCAATTGTGCCGCCTCCTCGTCTTCAGGCCTAATAGTTTCGAATTTTGTTTTATAACATAGAAAAAAACCAGCTGTAGAGACTGAGATTTGTGGCAGCCAACCTGAAGGGTGAGTAGAAAAATTTACTATAAGCGGATCATGAAAATTCCGGAGAAATTTGCAAAGGCGGTTCTGTGCTTGTAAATAAACATTCCCATAGTCGATTGCTAGCAAATAGTTGCTATCTATAGTTCAATTCAGGACACTAACAGCAAAATTCGATAGAGGAACTGAGCTGCAATTCGTGAAAAATTGACGATTGGAAAGTTTGTTTACAGACGCAGAACCGTCTTCGCAAATTTCTCAAGAATGGAAATATTTACCTTATTCCTATGAAATATATTTTTTTATTATTCAATTATAGATCACTGGAAATATGGAGGAGTTGAAATTATTAATCGATGCGGATACAAGGAAAAAGCTGGAAGGTAAGTTAATTATGCAATTTGTATGTAAATCATACGATGAATCTCAAAAATGTGTTACATATTATGGTTCTCACTTCACCCTTCATACACGAAATACGTCGGTAATACGTATAGTGATTCTTATATGATTTGCATGTTCACCGTGAAGTGACACCCGTAATATATGGCCTTTCAACATTTCAAACATCACGTTTCAGCACGCGCACCAAAGTTGATGCTCTCTGTGTTATGTTTAAGGAGACAGAAGAAGAACCAGGAGACTTTGAGGATGTAATTACAAGTTAACCTTAAATGAACTCAATTGAGTTTTGTTGAACTCTGTCGTTCAAATGAAACAAAATTGTGTACCGCTTACTCTTTTCATTTGTTGTTTTTTACTATAATTTTTGAGTAGCTCTTACTCAAGTAACTACTTGGAAATAAAAAACCTAATTAAAGCCTGTTCACATTTTTCTGATTCGTTTAGTGGGGCATAAATCCGAAATAAATAGATCCTAAAACCTTGCATTAAACATTTTTATTCACGGTAAATCTCAAGTATGCAATTATGACTTCAAAGTAGGCACTTTGCTTGAAGACTGGAATTATGCATAAAATGCCTAACAAGGTTTTATGCAAAAATGCCTAAAAAGGTTATACGTCAAAAAGTGAATAAAATTTAGGCATTTTTCAGCATGGGAAAAGAGATTAGAAACTATGCATTTTTAAATGTGATTGTGTTTAGGAACTAGTCACTTTATGAAATGAATATGAATAGGAAACTTAGCGCCAATATATCAAAACTTCGGATCTGATTTTTTGTAATCAACAACATTCCGTATGGATTTATCACATTCCGTATGGATTTATCAGCTCCACACATGCAAATAAAATACATCATAAGGTAGGAACATGTTTCTTTTTGCTGGGATTGATGGTTTGCAAAAGAAAATTTTCAATTCTGGTTATAGGTTACAGTATCAGTAGATATATATCAAATTGGTGAATTGGTGCCAACGGTTGAAAATATCTCTAACAAAGAAATAAAATAGCCTGTCCATGATGTTGGATTACGGTTTGGCTTGCAAGAACCTATTTTTTATCATCACTTTTTTCCGGCAAAGCCAGTCAACTAGAACAAATCGATATTTCCACTTTGATGACAGCCTTTTTTATGCATTTTTTATATCCCACTGGAATAAGAAAAGAACTGGAAAGTATTCATTTTTTGGGATTAAAAAGTAGGCACTTTTGACGTATGGAGGATGTTCATTAGAATGCATAGAATGTAGTCAAAAAATGACTAGCTCAGAATTACCGTGATATAGCATTCGAAAAACCCAAAACAGAAAAAAAAACTTAATTTTCGGTAAAAATAAACTATTGCAAATAGTTAATTGTTAACGTTTTTCGCTTGTCACCAACAGTACCGAAATATAAGTAATCCGTGTTTACCGATAATTTCAGTATGTGCACTTTTGTGCGGTTATCGGTATTTTTTACCGAATTTTCGATATTCTGGTCTTTGCGTGTAAGTGAAGGTGACATTTCGTTCCATCCATATCAATTGTCAAAATTCCGCTTGGTAATATTGAACAAAATTCCGTAACCTCTTTACTTTTCAGGTCGATACTGGCCTTTAAAAATCATAAATGTATAAAGTATTGTTGCTTGTTAATGTAGGACTGATGAGTTTATTTTGCTTAAAATACAACCTGTCTTCATTTGTTAACGTATTTAATATCATAATTAAACTCGATAGTTTTATCACAGACATACAACCATAACACTCCAAATTTGTTCATCGTACGTGCATTTAAGACTAATTCAAATGTTTCTCGCGTTGAGTTTCGAACGGGCGAACTGCATATAGCGATTTCTCTTCTTTGATCCGAAAATAATTGATAATTACAGGTAAACGAGTTGGCATATCCGTTGCGATAAAGGATAACTCCGTCTTGCAGGTTAAATACTGAAACTTGCTTTGACTAAGATATTAGTCAAAAATCGACTAAGAGAAATTGATCAATGCAATTACCTCCGTATGAAACTCAAAGCGATGTTTGATAGTTGGCATTTAATTCCCTTGCGTTTGACGTATAAGAAATGTTAAATGTATTGTGGCTATCTGTGGTTTTATTAAATGATACGAAAATAGATGCCATTGGCTAAAGGATAATGTTGAAACTCAAGACTAATGAAATGTTATGTGTGACTGAATGAACTGAATATCGTCGTTACTTAATTTTTTTTTTTCGTTTAATGCTTATTTATAATTTTATTTTTTTTTTTTATTTTTTCATATCTGGTGCAGTTTAAATTTAGAAAATATTTTCTGAAAAATAATTAATTAGGGGTAAGAAATCTAAAATAACACGCTGATGCATAATAAACCAAATATAATGTTGAAATAACTTTCATAAAAAATCGGTATTTATCGGTATAAAAAGTTGGAAATCGGTATTTTCAGAGCCCTTGTCGGTATATCGGTATTGAGAATAAAAATCGGTATAAATACCGATAAATCAGTACACCTGGCAACGCTGGGCTCATACCTTGTAATTCTAGTCAAAATCGTCAAAAGGTCGAAAGTAACAATTGCCAGGTTGCAAACAACTACATCCACTTCCGAAGGGAAGGTTATAACTCCCTGCATCTGTTTATGGTGCTATTTTGTTTGTGGGAGCAAGCAGATCCCAGAAAAATACGCTAGAAGTCATTGTTTACAAATGTTACTTTCGACCCTTTGACTATTTTGTCTAGATATAAGCTCACTGGACTGTCAAAAAGTAAGGTTAATACATTTCGTGCAATAATTTATAACGTCAATTTCAAAAAGAAACACACCAACTGCGTGCCATAAAAAACAAGGGGTACACACTGACAGCACGCAGTGAAATCCGTGCTGGCACACATCGCACGTGAGAGCCCGGACGTAAACAAATATGTTGTTTTGATGAGGTAACATAGTGATATATAATACCGGTGCAGTTTGGAACAAATTCTTCAGAAAATGGTCAGACAAGGGCGGATTCCGTTCTTCATCAGTGAAACCGGCCGCCGGATTGCATTTTACGCTCGGAATCAAATATAAGGAGCTCTTCCAAGCTTACAAGTAAGTACGAAAGGTTCCAGAGTTTTTTTTTTTTTTATCATTTATTTTCCGTCGGCCTATTTCCTCACATTGTGACAATCACCGACGCCAGAGAGACGACTCCACCACCTGGACCCTACCTAACGACTCATGACTATGAACCGGGACCAACGGCTTTACTTCCCTTCCGAAGGAAGACGTGACCAAGATTTTTTCGCCTCAGAAAAACCACCGACGTCGACTGGGATTGAACCCAGACCCACTGGGGTGCCAGTAGCAGTCACGCTTACCACTACACCACCGACGCCGGCAAGGTTCCAGAGTTGATAAGTATAAATTTTGTTTAGCAACTTGTGATCCAAAATTCCGACACATGTTCCTCTGTAACTGAACCACAAATGATAACTCATTGATCGATTTTCTTTGACTCAGTTTAAATTGTTTGTTGCTGATTAATAACAGTTACTGCACGTTTTACGAAATCGAGTCTCATTATTTGCAGTACAAAATTTACAGTGACTTTTATGAATCCCTGTTTTGATAATCAGTAAAATCCTATTTAAAATGACCAAATCTCTCCACAGGAATGGCCAAGAATGTCAAGTGTCAGGCAAATTGCAACAACGCTTTAATCGCGCCGTGAAGCTGCTGGATTTGTCCGAACGGGAGCGAAAATACGTTTCTCCATTCATGGCGTACGGTTTTGATATGTTCAATGCGGGATGTATGAAGGCTCGCTATGGAGGTATCGTTGGCATCCCCATCAACTTTGACTATGACAGCCCGGCCGATATTGAGAAAGCCGACATGCTAATAGGTAACCGGAAGGTGGACTGGTCTTCAGAAGGTGCAAAACTGTTGGAGCAATGCTTAGTTCTGTCCGAGGACGAGCAAGTCTTTGGAATAGCTCGTGAGGTGTTAACACTGAACACCAATAAACGTCTTATACAGGCGGTCATACCGACCTGCACATGGATATTCACCTACAGCACAGCATCTTTGATTAATCAGAGATGTAACTTCTACGTCAGACCCCTATCAGTAAGACTTAACAGAATAATCATACTCGTTGATCTCTACCCGATAGTCTTTTTCATTTCAGTTGAGATTAATGCTCTACACAATTTGTGGCATTTTCGGCTACGGTCTGTGTTCCTTTTCGCAAGATATGACCGAAATCTACTTCGATACGGACGTTGACAAACAACTAGCCAAACTTGGTCCCGACGTTGTGGATGCTGGTGCGAGATTTTACGATAAGGTCCTGAAGAAAAACGTTGCCGTTCGTAAATTGACCGGAGATGATTACTACACAGCGAAGGGCAATGTGAACTATTTGATACGGCAGAAAGCGGCTGCGCTAACGGTGAGGAGAGAGTTTTTCGTGTCCGGATACAAAGAATTCGTCGATGAAAAACAAAAGAGCTAGTACCTATGTGGATGGGAGAAGTTGAATAAATGTTGAAATAGATAAAAGAGATATATTTTTATTTTAGCTCTAAGAAGGCAGTTCTTACATGTCACCATGAATGGTACACAATTCTGATAAAGAAAGTCAGACTGATGTCCGTCAGTTTTTGAGTAGCTAGAAGCATGGTACATTCCTTTGGTTGCAGGATATATTTTGGATACGGTAGGTAGTTTAAACTATCGTTTCAGCCATCCCCCTCATTCGATTTCAAATCAGGTCCTGACACTTTTCGCTAAATTTGAGCTTTGTAGGTTCCTAGAGGGTTTGAGCTGTTTAGTGGAATACCTGTAACTAGAAATTAGAAGAAAAATTATCTTCCATTTAATTCCAACTACCTTTGCTTATCTTCGACAGATACGCGTATTTCGTCTACAATGTGCAGACTTTCAGTGTCTCGCACTAATAACTCGACTTATCGACAAGTCGAGTTATTAGTACGAGACACATTGAAGAAGTCTGCACGAAATACGCGTATCTGTCGAAGATAAGCAAAGGTAGTTGGAATTAAATGGAAGATACTAATTTTTCTTCTAATTTCAAGTTACTCTGTAGGTTGTGAATTCAAGCTGCAACGGCCATTTGAAGTTAATATACACTCCCGTTTCATTTTGCTCAATTATTGAGTGCAATTGTAAGTATCTTTTTTCTCTCACGGAATTTTCGTAAAAAGTGGATCACATACTCAGAATATTTTACAGTGTTCGGTAATTTCTACCGAACTTTCAACGCTGAACAGTTCGGTAATCCGATTTACTGATTTCAGTAAATTTGACAAGTTCCGGTAAATCGGATTACCGGAACTTGTCAAATTTTACCGAAATCCAGTAAATCGGATTACCGAACTGTTCAGCTGTTGAAAGTTCGATAAAAATACCGAATACTGTAAAATTTTCTAAGTGTGTACTAATAAAATAGAAAAAAAATAGTGGTGGGTTATATCAGGGATATAACCGAAAGGTTCACGTAGGACTGCGTTGACTTATAGTAATAATGGTATCATCTAATTTATTCGCATCATTTCACACATGGTTTGTTAAAATAGTTCTATAATTTTGCTTTGGACCCGTCCCTTCGTATGAATGTTGCTCCATACTGCACTTACGTGATGGTCATCGATCTGGGCTATACTATTCAACGCTAGTATAAAGCAAGCGAGACGAACCGAAATGATTTCATAAGAGACGAATGGCAATTTTTCAGTGGCCCGAAATGTTATCATTGCATTGGGTAGACATGGAAAGTGGTAACTGTCCGATTAGCTGAACTTGCAAGACTTTGTTTCCCATACCACAAAAGGACTGTGGCGGGCGGACAAAGCCCTGTCCGACCCTGAAATCATTTCGGTTCATTTCGCGTGATATATACTAGCGTTGATAGCATAGCCTTTGAATGAAGAGAGGCTCAAAAATACAGTACGAGGCAAAATTCTAAAGAGGGGCAGAGCCTCAGTTTTAAAATAAACTACAACGACAATTACAATTAGAGACCGCAGCAAGCCGTGCTTTGAAACTGAAGTGTTTTTTTTGCTGCGTCGTTTACGAGGGAAAAAAATCAAACAATAATTCGTAATTTAACTTTAACTAACAGTGAATTCATAAAATATCCGCGTGCTTTGGGAAAGACGTAGTGAATACGATCGATTCCCTCCCAAAATATGTGAGTGTCGGTAGTATTTTCACATTTTTTGGTTTTTAGTGCTTCGCCCCCGCACCCGGAAGAAGAGTTGCATAAGCTAAGTTTTGTTTATAAGTGGTATTATTGTGGCACTCGTACATTAATTATTAAGTTAGAGTGTTTTTCGGTTTAATCGCGAGTGAATTGATGATTATTAGAAGTTTTCTAAATTCAATACGGAGTCCCTCATAGCGGGGATTTTGTTTATTGGCAGAGTGTGGAGTGAAAAAAGAAGACCAGTGCATATAGAAAACGGCCATTTGCTTCTCAGAAGCAGCAAACGAAAAAAAAAACGCGCATGCGTGCGGGAAAGGCTGCCACATAATTGCAGATGCATTCACCACGTGGTGAACAAAGTTTTGTAATGCAGGTTGCATATCTTTCGGGCGGTTTAGCGACGTTAATTTTTGCGCTTTTTTTTCGCGAATGCATGAAATTAATTACGAATCAAAGTCGAGAATTTTTCGAATTTGTATGTTTGCGAATAAACAAGCACGTGTCATTAAGGAGGCATTTATGGTGAAATGTATCTGACTATAACTATATAACAATAACCTTATTTTTAAATAATACCAAATACGTGCCTGGTTTGGAAATTTAACATTTTCAAATCTGGAAGTGTGTTGCAGTGCCCTTATCCAAATGATATCGGTAATGTTTACATGCGAGGCTTATTGTATGTTAAAATAATCTCGGAATGGGCGTGACTCTCCAGACATTCTGTAATGGGTTGCTGGATCTGCAGTAGAGCTATCGCTTTCTAGCTCTCGGATTAAAGCCGCTTTCTATGGTCACTTGAGGGATTGTTGTAAACAGATTTCTTCCATAATACCATTGCCGGCCAATAAGTATAATATTGCACACACACACACACACACACACACACACACACACACACACACACACACACACACACACACACACACACACACGCACACACACACACACACACACACACACACACACACACACACACACACACACACACACACACACACACACACACACACATCTAGTGGATATCGCAGCGTACGATAGCTCCCAGAAACGATCGAACTCCAGAGACGTCTGTCGGTGCTGGCATGTTGCAGATGGCTTCAACTTTCGCTGGATCTGGACGCAGACCTTGCTCGTCGATTAGATGCCCCAGGTACTTGATTTGTCGCTGGCCGAACGAGCACTTTTCCGCTTTGATGGTGAATCCGAACTCATGAATTCGACGAAGGACGGCCTGAAGGTTTCGCCAATGGTCCGTTTCGTCGACTCCGCCGACAAGAACATCGTCGAGATATCCCGAAGTGCAGCTGAGTCCAGCGAGCATCGTGTCTACAAGCTGCTGAAACGCTCCGGGCGCCGCCTTGATTCCTGGTGGAAGCCGATTGTAGCGATAGAGACCTCGATGCGTGTTAATGGTAAGCAACTCTCTACAGCTTTCGTCCACCTCAACCTGCAAGAACGCATCTGATAGGTCGATTTGGCTGAAGACCTTGCAATTCGCCAGCTTAGCAAATATATCCTGCGGTAGGGGAAGTGGGTACTGATGCGGCTGCAGAGCGTCGTTGAGGCCAGTGGAGCAGTCTCCACAGATACGAATTGCACCACTTGCCTTGCGAACAACGACGATTGAGCTGCCCACTGCGATAAATCGACTGAGGTGATGATACTCGCACGTTCCAGCCGGTCCAACTCCGTGTCGACGATACTGCACATAGCATACGCTACCGGTCTCTTCGGTCTGAAAACTGGGGATTTACCATCCTTCAAAGTAAATTTAACTTTTGCCTTCACACAATCCTGGTTCATCGCTGAATACTGTAGGAAAAGCTGCTTGGAGGGAGGTAATCGATGTTGAATAACTGATGAGTTGATTGCAGAACTGATCCATAGGCACCAACCCGTCGTCGAACGTGTCGATTAAATCCAGTCCAAGCAGATTGAGCTGCTGCTAGACCACGAAGAATCGACCTTCACGCTTCTCTCCTTGATCGCAACTGCGCATGAACATTGGAACTCCAGCTTCAAGGGTTTTCCCGATGCTGTAGCAGCTTGAACTATTGCAGGACTTGTTGGTGGTTTTCCGATCTGCCTCCATGTCTGCTCGAAAATGACGCTGATATCCAACGCAGTGTCGAGTTGAGAATGATTCGCCTGCCGTTCAGTTCCGCTTTCACGAATCTCCTTCGCTTTCGGACGTTCTTCACCTGCACTCTTCTGGTCATCATCGGCTTAGACGAGTACCGCTTACCTGGAGATTTCAACTTTTTAGCACTGGAACAGTACCCGTCTTTGTGGCCCACCTGACCGCAGTCTTTGCAGCGATTTTTGATGAAGGGACAGTCCTTTGAATAGTGCATGGCACCGCAGTTCCAGCAAGGTGTTGCTGGACCGGCACTTCGTTTGTTCGAGGACCCTGACTCTGGCGATCCTCGTCTCGATCGCGAAAACTTCCCACCAAACTGCTTTCACTTTGCTGCTTACACTGATGCTGACAAAGACGCTGCCTCCATCATCGCCGTGTCGTGCCTGATGTTCAGAAGCCGTTGACATTCATCCGAAATTTGTTCCAGAGTGATGTCATTTCGCGCCTCGATTCTGCTTAGCAATCGTGTCCTAACTTCCGCATCGCTTTCCGCTTTCAGTCCGCAGACGAACACGAGGCATTTGAACTGATCCTCCGAAAGCTTCCCTAGTTCGAACTCGACGCACAGCTTCTTCACTCGGCAGGCGAATGTTTTGTAATCTTCGGTAACTTGCTTCGTGACTTGCAAGCACCAGTACCGTCTGCTGATCACAGACTCTGGCATGCCAAATATAATTTTTAGTTTACTTACCGTATCGTCGAATTTCACCTCATTGGGGCTTTTCGGTAGGATGTAACTGGTGTACCTCTCGTGCTCTGAGGGACCTAGTTTCCGTAGCAGCAATCTCACCTTAGCTTCATCGTCGAGTCGAACGGCGTCTTTGCCGAATAAATCCTGATAACGCACGTACCAACCAGCAAACGTGACGTTCTGATCCGGCTCGTACCGAAATTCACGGATGTTACTCGCCAGTGAATCGAGAATTTGCTCCGGGTTTGTCGGCACATTCACATTGATCGCCGACATCGCCGTCCGGAACATCTGCTCTTGCTGCTTCAAAAACGCCTGCTGCTGCTGCATCTGCATTTGCATTTGTTGTTGCATCTGCTGTTGCATTTGTTGCTGCATATGCTGTTGCATTTGCTGGAGGAATTGCAATGTCACAGGGTCGATCGATGGGATGTTTTGTTGTTGCTGTTGCTGCTGTGGGTGGTGAGAGGTTGTGTTTGCTGGAACATCGGCGGGCGGATAATTGGAACTAATTGCGGCTGCTGCTGCATATTCACTCCCGGCTGGAGGTTTGGCACTGCTGGATCCTGTTGCAGTCCATTTCCCGGCATTGATTGTGGCTGCGGGTCACTCTCGGGCGAACACATAATGTCGTCCGCAATTCTTCTCCTCTTCCGTAAACGGAACACTTTTAAATCACTCGCGCAAAATGTTCTCAACTATTTCGGGTTTCTCGTCGCCACTGTTACGATCGCGCCGACGGGGTGGTCGTGTACATCATGTACAAATAAAAACACACGCTAACGTAGACAAACATAAAATAAAACTATATTTACTAACGAATTAAAATGACGCATTCGCGGGAAGCGAACACAGAACAAGATGAACGGTCTACTCTCTGTTGTGTTCTTTGTTATTATTAAGCTGTTTCGTGCATCGACATGGTAACAGCTGACTGCTACCAGTGAGCTCAGCTGACTTAAAAGAGTGATTAGCGGCATTACCCGCCAGTACCACACCCCTTTCAGTGCCTTCAAATAAACCTACTACGTCGTGGCAATATAAAGAAAGCAGATTGTTATACTATCACTACTGATCACGTTCTTGGTCTCCCATGCGGCCTTTTGCATGGGATTAGCCCTCTTACCTACGACAAGGTATCAACCATGATCTTCGAGAGGGAGAAACGTGAAACAGTAAAGTTGAATTAAAGGTAAATACAGCGTTCGCTATAGAAACCGAGTGTTAATCTCTGGAAACGAGTTCGAAGTGATAACCGAATTTGAGTCCCTCGGATCATTGCTAACATCGGATAACAACCGCAGTAGAGAAATATTTGGAGAAGCAATACTGTCGGAAGTCGTGCTTATTATGGACTCCACAAGACCCAAAGAGGGTTATTCCGAGAGTCGAAGTGACGATTGTCACTTAATTAAGTGAGAAAAGTCACTTGTAGTGACGTCACACTTCTGGGTAAATCAAATGAAGAAAGTAATTTTTTAAAATACCGTTATTTAATAATCAAGGTTTATTATAATAGGATGTTGAGTCAACTCACAGCATAACTAAATTAAATCGTTTCAGTATGTTATTATTCATCGGCACCTTCCTCTTCTTCATCGAACTCTCCCTCTTCGTCGGCTGTGGCCTCTTGGTACTGTTGATACTCTGAGACAAGGTCGTTCATGCTAGTCTCGGCTTCGGTAAACTCCATCTCATCCATTCCCTCGCCAGTATACCAGTGTAAGAAGGCCTTTCTCCGAAACATGGCCGTAAATTGCTGGGCAATACGTTTAAAAATTTCCTGAATAGCGGTCGAATTTCCGATGAAAGTTGACGACATCTTCAACCCACGTGGCGGTATGTCGCAAACTGCCGTCTTAACGTTATTAGGAATCCATTCAACAAAGTAACTGCTATTTTTGTTTTGCATGTTCATCATCTGTTCGTCGACCTCCTTCATGGACATTCGACCTCGGAAAATGACCGCTGCTGTAAGATATCGACCATGGCGAGGATCACAGGCAGCCATCATATTCTTAGCGTCAAACATCTGTTGTGTTAGTTCCGGGATAGTTAGCGCTCGATACTGTTGCGATCCCCGAGAAGTCAACGGGGCAAACCCGGTCATGAAGAAGTGAAGGCGTGGAAACGGAACCATATTGACTGCCAATTTGCGGAGATCTGCATTTAACTGACCAGGAAGCGCAAACAGGAAGTGACGCCAGACATTGTTGCTGAAACCAGATGATTCAAATCACCGTATGTAGGAGAAGTTAGCTTCAACGATCGGAAGCAGATATCGTAAAGGGCTTCGTTGTCAATGCAGTAAGATTCGTCTGTGTTTTCAACCAGCTGATGGACACTTAGTGTAGCGTTGTATGGCTCAACGACGGTATCGGACACTTTGGGCGAGGGAACGACAGAGAACGTGTTCATGATGCGGTCGGGGTACTCTTCACGAATTTTTGAAATAAGCAGCGTACCCATGCCTGAGGAGATTTGTTGTCTATATGAATCTATCTAACCATGTTTAAAATATATTCGAATATTACCTGAGCCAGTTCCGCCGCCGAGCGAATGCGTGAGCTGAAAACCCTGCAGACAATCACATCCCTCCGATTCCTTACGGACTACATCAAGTACGGAATCGACTAGTTCTGCACCCTCGGTGTAGTGTCCTTTAGCCCAGTTGTTGCCGGCACCGGACTGTCCGAAAACAAAATTATCTGGCCGAAACAATTGTCCAAATGGTCCGGCTCGCACGGAATCCATTGTTCCAGGCTCCAGATCTACCAGAACCGCGTGAGGTACGTACTTTCCTTCAGTGGCCTCATTGTAGTACACGTTGATCCGTTCCAACTGCAAGTCACTGTCCCCACAGTACGCACCAGTCGCATCGATTCCGTGCTCATCTGATATTACCTCCCAAAATTTGGCCCCGATCTGGTTGCCACACTGTCCAGCTTGAATATGGACGATTTCACGCATTTTGGCGCTTTTCTACGGCTGTACAAGTTTCGATTCTTGATCCTATTTGAATTTTGAAAATGGGAAGAAATCGTCCGCACTTCGCGATGGTTGAAGTTATTGTGAAAATTTTTCTCCCGTCGTCTAGTTGCTGATGGATACGTTTGCTTTTCATGACACACTATGGTTGATTTATAGAGCGTTTGTTTTCCATTGCCGCCGACCAACGACGATGACGACATCACTCCCATCACTCAACATGTAGGGTAAGGGGATGTAATGTTAGCCTAGCTCCTTCATTCGGCCTATGTATCAAATGTGTCATTAATTTAGCGATAATCAACAAAATTATGTTGCTATTAGGATGACCGATGTAATCCGAAGCAATTGAGACAATATTAATCAACTAATATTTATTCACTTCCGCGTGATTTTCGATTTCTTGAACTTTTGAATTTCTAGTTACAGGTATTCCACTAAACAGCTCAAACCCTCTAGGAACCTACAAAGCTCAAATTTAGCGAAAAGTGTCAGGACCTGATTTGAAATCGAATGAGGGGGATGGCTGAAACGATAGTTTAAACTACCTACCGTATCCAAAATATATCCTGCAACCAAAGGAATGTACCATGCTTCTAGCTACTCAAAAACTGACGGACATCAGTCTGACTTTCTTTATCAGAATTGTGTACCATTCATGGTGACATGTAAGAACTGCCTTCTTAGAGCTAAAATAAAAATATATCTCTTTTATCTATTTCAACATTTATTCAACTTCTCCCATCCACATAGGTACTAGCTCTTTTGTTTTTCATCGACGAATTCTTTGTATCCGGACACGAAAAACTCTCTCCTCACCGTTAGCGGAGCCGCTTTCTGTCGTATCAAATAGTTCACATTGCCCTTCGCTGTGTAGTAATCATCTCCGGTCAATTTACGAACGGCAACGTTTTTCTTCAGGACCTTATCGTAAAATCTCGCACCAGCATCCACAACGTCGGGACCAAGTTTGGCTAGTTGTTTGTCAACGTCCGTATCGAAGTAGATTTCGGTCATATCTTGCGAAAAGGAATACAGACCGTAGCCGAAAATGCCACAAATTGTGTAGAGCATTAATCTCAACTGAAATGAAAAAGACTATCGGAGTAGAGATCAACGAGTATGATTATTCTGTTAAGTCTTACTGATAGGGGTCTGACGTAGAAGTTACATCTCTGATTAATCAAAGATGCTGTGCTGTAGGTGAATATCCATGTGCAGGTCGGTATGACCGCCTGTATAAGACGTTTATTGGTGTTCAGTGTTAACACCTCACGAGCTATTCCAAAGACTTGCTCGTCCTCGGACAGAACTAAGCATTGCTCCAACAGTTTTGCACCTTCTGAAGACCAGTCCACCTTCCGGTTACCTATTAGCATGTCGGCTTTCTCAATATCGGCCGGGCTGTCATAGTCAAAGTTGATGGGGATGCCAACGATACCTCCATAGCGAGCCTTCATACATCCCGCATTGAACATATCAAAACCGTACACCATGAATGGAGAAACGTATTTTCGCTCCCGTTCGGACAAATCCAGCAGCTTCACGGCGCGATTAAAGCGTTGTTGCAATTTGCCTGACACTTGACATTCTTGGCCATTCCTGTGGAGAGATTTGGTCATTTTAAATAGGATTTTACTGATTATCAAAACAGGGATTCATAAAAGTCACTGTAAATTTTGTACTGCAAATAATGAGACTCGATTTCGTAAAACGTGCAGTAACTGTTATTAATCAGCAACAAACAATTTAAACTGAGTCAAAGAAAATCGATCAATGAGTTATCATTTGTGGTTCAGTTACAGAGGAACATGTGTCGGAATTTTGGATCACAAGTTGCTAAACAAAATTTATACTAATCAACTCTGGAACCTTTCGTACTTACTTGTAAGCTTGGAAGAGCTCCTTATAATATTTGATTCCGAGCGTATGCGGTAGGTAGTGACCGGCAAACAGAGCAACGGCCAATGTCGTTGATCCGTAAAATGCAATCCGGCGGCCGGTTTCACTGATGAAGAACGGAATCCGCCCTTGTCTGACCATTTTCTGAAGAATTTGTTCCAAACTGCACCGGTATTATATATCACTATGTTACCTCATCAAAACAACATATTTGTTTACGTCCGGGCTCTCACGTGCGATGTGTGCCAGCACGGATTTCACTGCGTGCTGTCAGTGTGTACCCCTTGTTTTTTTATGGCACGCAGTTGGTGTGTTTCTTTTGAAATTGACGTTATAAATTATTGCACGAAATGTATTAACCTTACTTTTTGACAGTCCAGTAGTGAGCTTATATCTAGACAAAATAGTCAAAGGGTCGAAAGTAACATTTGTAAACAATGACTTCTAGCGTATTTTTCTGGGATCTGCTTGCTCCCACAAACAAAATAGCACCATAAACAGATGCAGGGAGTTATAACCTTCCCTTCGGAAGTGGATGTAGTTGTTTGCAACCTGGCAATTGTTACTTTCGACCTTTTGACGATTTTGACTAGAATTACAAGGTATGAGCCCAGCGTTGCCAGGTGTACCGATTTATCGGTATTTATACCGATTTTTATTCTCAATACCGATATACCGACAAGGGCTCTGAAAATACCGATTTCCAACTTTTTATACCGATAAATACCGATTTTTTATGAAAGTTATTTCAACATTATATTTGGTTTATTATTCATCAGCGTGTTATTTTAGATTTCTTACCCCTAATTAATAATTTTTCAGAAAATATTTTCTAAATTTAAACTGCACCAGATATGAAAAAATAAAAAAAAAACAAAATAAAAAAATAAATAAGCATTAAACGAAAAAAAAAAAATTAAGTAACGACGATATTCAGTTCATTCAGTCACACATAACATTTCATTAGTCTTGAGTTTCAACATTATCCTTTAGCCAATGGCATCTATTTTCGTATCATTTAATAAAACCACAGATAGCCACAATACATTTAACATTTCTTATACGTCAAACGCAAGGGAATTAAATGCCAACTATCAAACATCGCTTTGAGTTTCATACGGAGGTAATTGCATTGATCAATTTCTCTTAGTCGATTTTTGACTAATATCTTAGTCAAAGCAAGTTTCAGTATTTAACCTGCAAGACGGAGTTATCCTTTATCGCAACGGATATGCCAACTCGTTTACCTGTAATTATCAATTATTTTCGGATCAAAGAAGAGAAATCGCTATATGCAGTTCGCCCGTTCGAAACTCAACGCGAGAAACATTTGAATTAGTCTTAAATGCACGTACGATGAACAAATTTGGAGTGTTATGGTTGTATGTCTGTGATAAAACTATCGAGTTTAATTATGATATTAAATGCGTTAACAAATGAAGACAGGTTGTATTTTAAGCAAAATAAACTCATCAGTCCTACATTAACAAGCAACAATACTTTATACATTTATGATTTTTAAAGGCCAGTATCGACCTGAAAAGTAAAGAGGTTACGGAATTTTGTTCAATATTACCAAGCGGAATTTTGACAATTGATATGGATGGAACGAAATGTCACCTTCACTTACACGCAAAGACCAGAATATCGAAAATTCGGTAAAAAATACCGATAACCGCACAAAAGTGCACATACTGAAATTATCGGTAAACACGGATTACTTATATTTCGGTACTGTTGGTGACAAGCGAAAAACGTTAACAATTAACTATTTGCAATAGTTTATTTTTACCGAAAATTAAGTTTTTTTTTCTGTTTTGGGTTTTTCGAATGCTATATCACGGTAATTCTGAGCTAGTCATTTTTTGACTACATTCTATGCATTCTAATGAACATCCTCCATACGTCAAAAAGTGCCTACTTTTTAATCCCAAAAAATGAATACTTTCCAGTTCTTTTCTTATTCCAGTGGGATATAAAAAATGCATAAAAAAGGCTGTCATCAAAGTGGAAATATCGATTTGTTCTAGTTGACTGGCTTTGCCGGAAAAAAGTGATGATAAAAAAAATAGGTTCTTGCAAGCCAAACCGTAATCCAACATCATGGACAGGCTATTTTATTTCTTTGTTAGAGATATTTTCAACCGTTGGCACCAATTCACCAATTTGATATATATCTACTGATACTGTAACCTATAACCAGAATTGAAAATTTTCTTTTGCAAACCATCAATCCCAGCAAAAAGAAACATGTTCCTACCTTATGATGTATTTTATTTGCATGTGTGGAGCTGATAAATCCATACGGAATGTGATAAATCCATACGGAATGTTGTTGATTACAAAAAAATCAGATCCGAAGTTTTGATATATTGGCGCTAAGTTTCCTATTCATATTCATTTCATAAAGTGACTAGTTCCTAAACACAATCACATTTAAAAAATGCATAGTTTCTAATCTCTTTCCCATGCTGAAAAATGCCTAAATTTTATTCACTTTTTGACGTATAACCTTTTTAGGCATTTTTGCATAAAACCTTGTTAGGCATTTTATGCATAATTCCAGTCTTCAAGCAAAGTGCCTACTTTGAAGTCATAATTGCATACTTCAGATTTACCGTGAATAAAAATGTTTAATGCAAGGTTTTAGGATCTATTTATTTCGGATTTATGCCCCACTAAACGAATCAGAAAAATGTGAACAGGCTTTAATTAGGTTTTTTATTTCCAAGTAGTTACTTGAGTAAGAGCTACTCAAAAATTAGAGTAAAAAAACAACAAATGAAAAGAGTAAGCGGTACACAATTTTGTTTCATTTGAACGACAGAGTTCAACAAAACTCAATTGAGTTCATTTAAGGTTAACTTGTAATTACATCCTCAAAGTCTCCTGGTTCTTCTTCTGTCTCCTTAAACATAACACAGAGAGCATCAACTTTGGTGCGCGTGCTGAAACGTGATGTTTGAAATGTTGAAAGGCCATATATTACGGGTGTCACTTCACGGTGAGAAAACATGCAAATCATATAAGAATCACTATACGTATTACCGACGTATTTCGTGTATGAAGGGTGAAGTGAGAACCATAATATGTAACACATTTTTGAGATTCATCGTATGATTTACATACAAATTGCATAATTAACTTACCTTCCAGCTTTTTCCTTGTATCCGCATCGATTAATAATTTCAACTCCTCCATATTTCCAGTGATCTATAATTGAATAATAAAAAAATATATTTCATAGGAATAAGGTAAATATTTCCATTCTTGAGAAATTTGCGAAGACGGTTCTGCGTCTGTAAACAAACTTTCCAATCGTCAATTTTTCACGAATTGCAGCTCAGTTCCTCTATCGAATTTTGCTGTTAGTGTCCTGAATTGAACTATAGATAGCAACTATTTGCTAGCAATCGACTATGGGAATGTTTATTTACAAGCACAGAACCGCCTTTGCAAATTTCTCCGGAATTTTCATGATCCGCTTATAGTAAATTTTTCTACTCACCCTTCGGGTTGGCTGCCACAAATCTCAGTCTCTACAGCTGGTTTTTTTCTATGTTATAAAACAAAATTCGAAACTATTAGGCCTGAAGACGAGGAGGCGGCACAATTGAAATAAATCCTATAAACTTCGCAATAGCGGTAGTGTTGGTTCTCAGATGCAGCGCACACTGATAAAATTTTAAACCAAATTTAGGTAAAAATAATACGTAAGCATTTGAAAATCCACTTTACTTAGAAAATAAGTAAAATTTATCGTAATCAGTCGTTAAATTTACCGAAACTTTAAGTTTGACTACCAAAACCTAATTTTCGGTAAAATTGAAACTTAATTTTCGGTAATCTTATCTTAGCGTGTACGGAATAATCGAGCGGAACATTTTTCCAAAAGTAAAAGTGACAGCTCCCATTAGTTTGCGTGGAAACCTTACAAATTCCATTTTTATTTTTCGTTCTTTTCAGGTGGATACTGCTGCAGAAATTCCTTTGCGATTCTTTACTTTTCCGTTTCAGTAAACGGAATTTAACATGGGTTTGGAATAGAAAAAGAAATTTCTTTCGAACACGATACCGACCTTAATATGGGATTTTCAAAAGAAATTATCAGTTTATTGATAGGGTAGAGCGCTATTTCTTCGTAGTCGCCTATTTTCATTCTATCAAGTAAAAAAATCTAAAAGATCAAATACACTATGCGCTCAAGAAGCAGTGTTGAATAATCGATCATATCTTAGCTTTTCGTGACTAACAAATCCAGTGTTATGTATGGAAAAATGTATAAAATTGGAAGCGGTATACACTAGAATTAATCCGTTTTTGTGTTAAAATCTATTTAAAAAATGGGATGTGCTTAGCGAAGTGCTTAGCACAACGGGAGTAGGCTCAAAAACCTTATCGCTATACATGATTTTTGTTATCTTAATAACATCTTAAGAAATGTGTATTCCAAAAAATATATTTTGTAAAGTATATTTATTCAAAGTATACATATTCAACCTCGAGATGGTAATAATAAAAAAATGGCTAATGCATTTTATATTTTATTTTTTATGTTTACGTCAAACTTATTCATATAAAATTTGAAAATAGAAGAAAAATGATCGCCAAAATATATTGTAATCTTATATCAAAATTATATAACAGTTCACTTGAAAAATATCTGAATTTAACTTTATACCGATAAATACCGATATTTTTTAATAAGCAATACCGATATTGTATAAATCCACCTGGCAACGCTGTATGAGCCTGTGCACGCTGCTAGAATTCTTTTGTCTTTTTGACTTTTACTGTGAGCCGGGTTTTGGTGTTGTCTCACTCTTTCTCACAGAAGGTTTGAAAACATGGCTCACAGTAAAAGTCAAACATTTTATAGCGTGCACAGGCTCATTCCGCATACACTGTAACTGGCCAGTACCCATTAATGGGTGAAAATGCACCCATTTTTGATAGTATAGCTGTCCAATCTGTCATAAAATGGGTAATTATACTAAATCAGACTAATGGATACCAAAGACCCATTTTTTACCCATTGAGAGACAAAACACTGGGCATTCATTCTACACATTAAAGTGGGTAAAAAAATGATCTCCAGATTCCGGTTCAGGAGTGAAATGGCTACGGATAAACATGAACCTTCATGGAGGAATCTTCAGAAACGAGAGGTACGATAACTAGATTCATTACGGAAATCTAAAGGCTGTAAAGGACTTATTGATTCTTATTAAATAATTTAGAAAATGCTCAATTTAATTTAATAAATATATGTCCAAACGGTTACTTCCCTACAACCAATTGCATCGGATGATGTAAAATCTATCTAAGAAAATACGTTAGGATGACCTTCATGGAACAGCACGATCAGGAATTTTTGGCGACGATGAACCTTCAACACCACGTATCGAACATTTGGCGATACCTGACAGCAAACGGCACATGTACTGAAGGATTTATTTACCGAAAGTATATAGGTCTAGTCACTGAAGGTATGTCAAATAAAGGCATGAATAAACAGTACAGCTATTTTTATCTACTATTTTTATTCTAATGCTATGAATACAATATCACAAGTAAAACAATCACGAAAATGGAATTCAATCCCATTTCGCAAATAACAAACATTTTGAAACATGGGTATTTGATACTCATTTCCTAATAACAAACGTCTTGAAAAATGGGTATTTCATGCCCATTATCTCAAATAACAAACATTTTGACAAATGGGTGAAAAATACCCGATAGCCTGACGTACAGGCTCTTTACCCATTAATGGGTAAAAGTGTTTTACACATTAAAGGAGTTAACCCACTTAAGTTTGAAATGGGTGATATTTTACCCATTAATGGGTACAGGCCGGTTACAGTGTAGATCGAAAAAATCTCGAGTGCTTTTTCAAACAGACGTATCTGATTTTTGTGAACGAAGAGGGGAAGTAATGGCTCAAACGCAATGATAGCGGAAGCGGAACGGCGACGGCAGCGGAATAGCCCAATCTGACTAAACCTGCTTGTCGGATAGAGAACTGTTTAGATTCAAGTAGATTCTAATTAGACATATTGACGTCACTTACGACAACTGTCAAACTTGCCGTTTCCGTTCCGTTTCCGTCCACATTACGTTTGGGCCTTAAGATTCAAACGTTTATTTCTCGAAACTTTCTTCACCCTCCCGGAAAGTAGCTACACCATGGACACTCCAGCTTGGATGTCTGTTCTCTGTGTTAATACTTAACTTCACGGTGGTTTGCGAAAACCCATTAATGGGTAACAAAAACCATTTTCAAATACTGGATCAACAATAGAAAAGGGCCCATCAACATTTGTAAACAAACACTCCTGAGCCCGTTTTCTCGCAAGCCGCTGGCTACATACGCAAACCAACAGAATCCTCGTGTAGGGGAAACTTTCCCCTACATGATGATGGTATTGGTTTGCGTGGGTGGCCTACGCTTTGCGAGGAAATAGGCTCAGAAGTGTTTGTTTACAAATGTTGATAGGCCCTTTTCTATTGTTGCTCCAGAATTGTTCTCCAATCTGTCATAAAATGGGGGAATTTCTCAATCATACAATGAGTAAAATAATACCCAATAGAAGAAACCTCATACAAGAAAACAAATGATTTGAGTTTTACACATCAATGGGTAAAAAATCAGTGGGGTTGTGTACAAGACACGACCGGTTGACGTAGACTACGTTAAACCAAGTGATGTATTATAATGTCAGGGAAATTCTGTGTGGCTATTATTAGCGTTAAAAAGGGTTTCAATTATTCGTGCCGGTCGCTTACCCTTACCGATAGAAGCAGTTTAATATGACGGGTGCGGCTCTTATGGGACATAAGACCAGCGTTTTGAAGCCAGTATGTTAGAAAATTCTATTGTTCGATCTTGAGATATTATTTGGTGGCCTGAAAAGGGCCGTTTGGTTGTATGAAGTCAGTATGTGGGAAAATTCTCTTGTACACTCTTTATAACTCTTGTGTGGCCCTGAAAAGGGCCTTTTGGTTTAAATGATGACACGGCCACGGTTGCACGATTTACGATGGACTTTCTTTAAGGCCTAGAAGATAGTTGAGGATCTGTTAGGGAATATGATAGTTTCGCTTAATGATAGTTTTGCTCATTCTTATAATCATAATCGCTTGACATTACTAAATGTTTATTCGTGGAAAATCAAAATCGTTGAACGGTGGTTCAAGAAAAATGCATAATATTGCTGGCATTGCAAACGGAGGTCACGAACGAAGGTTAAAGCGGCGGAATTTTCATCACGACTAGTTGTTTGATCACAGTTCAAGTCGAGATAAAGGTAGTTCTTCATGAAATCAATGAAGGGAAGTTTCTCTGACTTTGGAACAATGATGTGAAAATTGCCAGTCACAATAACTGGCATACCTTTTCTGATGTATTTCACCAGGTTGCGTGCAATAAAATATTTAATCTGTTTGATTGTGAGACCTGACAAAAACATATATATTAAGTGCCCAAGTAACATTTTTAATTAGATAAACGCTTCATTGGCAATACGTATACAACTTTAAACTGAGTAATGGTTAAGTAGTGGTTGCACAAGCGCCCAGCCAATATTTTCACAAGCAAATCTGGCGAATCTACCCAGCTTCATGAAAATGAAAAAAATGTCAAGCAGAATATGTAATCGGTTTATAGCCTAGGAAGCTTTTATCCAAAAATTATACAACTTATTACGTAACTGTTCTTTTGAAACGCATATTCAGCATATTTATGTGTTCATCGCAATTTCTATTTTTAGAACTGTGGCAAACAGCTTTTTGTTGGTAGTCTTAACACGTTGATATGAACGCTTAAACATAGTCACTATACAGCAATTGAAAAAATATGTATGTCAAACACTGTTTACAATACTCGTGGACGGTATTACGGCAATGGTGTTGTTTTATCGTTGTAATGCGTAATTAACATTTAACTATATGAACTTTGTATTATAATCGTATACATTTATATATCACTTACCCGTGGACTTACCAGATTTGAACTCTGTACCTTCACCTTAAGAACGGTGACTGTATCCTCAGATCCATATCAGCTGTGAGGAACTCCAGTACCCGTATTCAAAGTGTTCAAAACATATTTTAGTTCTAATAATGTTGAACAACAATAATTGCTTAAGCTCTTTACGAACAGGTTTGTACTGTTTTGAAAATCAGTGTTACCGAGATTCTTATAATCTAAACATGATCACCATCCAATTTACTTTGTTAGCTGTGCCGCGCTTGGATTCATTTGTTATAATTTTTTTAAACGACAATTTCATTTATAACAGTTGTTATAGATTGCTATATTAATCATTGCTATATTAATCATTGCTATATTAATGGTACAATGATGCATAGAATAACAGTACTTGCCTATACAAAATATTTGCACATTGTACAAACAGTTTCTCCCGAGTAAATCCTAACAAATAATGCAAATAATGCGTCCGCAGTCGACCAGACTAACAAATAAATGACAATCGTCAACACCGCCGACGGTTGCTACGATTTTCAACCAAAATTAAGTTGAAAATACTCAACCGTTCATTGCGCGAAGAGAACGTGATGATTGAGCTTCAACTTAAAATTGAGTTGTTTTGATCATCAAATTAAAATATATAGGGTAACGGGATGTAATGTTAGCCTAGCTCCTTGATTCGGCCTATGTACCAAATAGGTCATTATTTCTTCGATAATCAACAAAATCATGTTGCTATCAGCATGAAAGATTTATTTCAAAGCAATTGAGGCATAATTAATCAATTTATAGTTGTTCACTTCCGCGTAGTTTCGATTTCCTTGACTTTTCAGACACCATGACTTTACTGGTTAAGCTGAACAGATTACCTATACGATCTTCGAATGACCGAAATTTGCCGAAATTGTACCTATAAACCGAATAATGCAGCCAAGATGTACAGAATATAGTCACATGTTAAAAACTAACAGGTCACATTGGTAGAATAACAATGATTTAACAAGCAAACGGTGGACCCAATGTTAGGGACATATTTTTTTCTATGTTCCCAACTATGGCCTGTTGTATGAACAGCGTAATAAAAAGGTTGTTATTGGTAACATTTACAATACAAATGTCTGAGTTCCGGTTGAATGTTGTCTATATGGCTCATCTTAACACAAATTAAAGGAACAAAAACTGTTTAGAGTGAATTATAATGTTTTTATTGTCGAATGACCGCTAAATCATATGTAAAAATCACTTAAGTGTTTCGTAGCAGTTTAAGTATAGTTTGATTTGTGAAATTGTTTGTTTGGTAGAGCGAATACAGCTGGGAATGCCTTGAATCAGAAAATTCAGGAAGAAACTCGTACGAAGATTGCATTTTATAAAAAATCAATCGAATGGGACGAACTTGCATCCATGATTAGACCCAATTTGGTACCCATAAACCTACATTACATCCATATCCCTCGAACGTTGCTGACTTTATAAAACGAGTTGTGTAACTTTTCGTGATACATACTACCAGACGGCTTATCAAACATGTCTTAGGAAATGTATAACTAGTTAAATTTTGTTTCTAGCCCAAATACTTTATGAGTTACAATGAAAAATGTAATCGATTGTTGCATATTAGGCTGAGTCAAGGGACGCATACCCTACAAGTAAGGTTTGGAAATACCAGTTAACAATAGCTAGATGGGTGAATTCTACCTACATCAATTTTTGTATTCACCCAACTGCGAACCTCACTTGACAGAACTCAACATTGAGTTTTTTTTTTTACTTAATTTTGGGTACTTTTTTCTTAGCGTGTACACTTTCGATTGACATCACTTATCACGCGTGTATAGTCTCGTGGGATTGTGGCTCGGCTCTGGATGCCGAGGTTCATGGTTCGAATCCCGATTTCAACTTTTTTTTTTCATGTGAGGAAAATATTCATACGATCGTCATATGAACTTCTTTCTATTAGGAAATCGTATAAAACTAGCAATAATGTCTTCTGACAAGTTTCCATACAACATTCTAATGAGTTCCTCTCGATTTGTTCGCTCAGTGTACTTATACAACATTTTATACAGCTATAATCACTAAGCTGTATAGCGGCTAAGGTATTTTTAATATAAAGGCTTTTGAAAAGCTATAACGAAGCCAACAAATAAAACTGTGTAAGAGAACACAGAATGATCATTCAAAAGCTTAACCGACTAATTTCTTAGCTACATAAACAAGCTGTGTAAACGTACACAACATTGTTCGCATAAGAACTTTCTTTTCAAAGTATGCAACCTAGAGCTAAATGTTGTGTTAAAGCTGTGTTACATTACGCATAAGTACTGTATCGATTTTTTAATTCTGCTTATTGCTTATTCAGCTTCACTTGCTTTTATACAATTTTAAAACAGCTTATAAGTTCTTAGCTTCAGCTTAGGCAACTAAAAATGTTAGTTGGGTGTTGAACAAATAGGGTACATGTCCCTTGACTCAGTCGATTATGTAGCGCGCGATTACAATTTTAACTATAACTCATACAATAATTTAGCTAGAAACGATATTCAACTAGTTATAACTTTGCTAAGACATGCTTAACAAGGCGTTTGCTGTATTGGACCATGAAAAGTCACCAACTAACATTATTGAGTCTAAAACTTTCGATGGATATGGATATCATTGAGGATTCTTGTTCGAACGAATTTCAGTAAAGTTTATTTATTTCATCCCGGCTTTTATTTATATCATCGCTCCGGGCATTCGGCTATATTCGGTATACTATACGGAATATAAAGCTACTTTATAACATCTAAATGACTTTCTCATGTGATCAATCGGCCATTCCATTTCAAAACATTAAAATTCCCACTATATTCATTTAGTTATATACGTGTTGGTATGAATAAGCCCTTCGAAAAATACACAACCGCTCACCCTTCCTTACCATTGAAAAATTTTATATTCTACATTTTACTATGTGATGAATACATTAGGCCATAGTTGGGAATATAAGGTTAAATGCGTACCTAAAATATGATCTATAGTTTTCTTGTGAAATTATTATTCGTGTTTCTATGTGAATATCAGGTAAATTAGTGAATCCATTGTGGCTAAAACGTTAAGGAAATCGAAATATATATAAATATATTAGTATGGGTATGGGAGAAAAGGTTGGTTAATATGTGATAAATTCTTATAAATATAAAATAAACACATGAGAAAATAATCACGCATTAAAACATTTTCAGCGCATTATTTGTCTCGATATCATGTGTACGTTCGTATGATGTAAAAGCACGCGGCGCCTGTCATCACCAGAATACAATTAATACTATGTTGAAATTTATTAAGACAGGGAGCGACAAACATAGAGAGATATTCAATTGCTATGATGACATGCACTTTGTCAAATTGATTTAAATTTAATAAATATTAATTTCCTACCTCGAGTTGAAGGTCCTTCTCCAGCGTCCCAACTAGTTGTTGGAAACGCATTACCTCTTGCTGCTTTGAATTTCGCCCGATAACTACGAGCTCTCTCGGCATCGGTACATGGTCGTTTCGGGGGATTTCCCGTATGTTCGCTCTTTATGCGCTTCCTGAATCTGCGCAAGCGTTCTGGATCAAATCGGTTAGGCATTCTCACTTTCACTATGTTTCTCAAAAAAAATTTCTTCCTAGAGGTAGGACTCTATCCAACGCGAATCGTTAACACAACAGAACAACTGTTTATAACATACTTCTAATTGGAATTTACAGAAAATGTTGGTTCGCAATATCATGTTCGACATCGAAAATGGTGTCCGTGATAGGGAATTTGTGTGGTTTAAGGTATGTTTGTACAATGTAGTTGAAGAAATTGAAAGTTAAGAAAAGTTGAGTTTTTGTTTGAAAAGGCAAAATATTGAAAACATATTTATAGTACGTTCGCACTACTGCTTATATTACGTGATATAGAGTATCTTGATATCAGCAACTTTACATCTAGTTTTCATTGGAAATAATGTACATGTCATTTGATATCAAGATACTCTATATCACGTAAAATAGGCAGTAGTGCGAACGTACTATTAGATATATCACCTATTAATGATATGACGGGCCACCAATCCGAGGAGTAGTCCGGCTTGTTTAGTCTCTATTTGCAGGATAACCACTTGAAAGGGCGCATGCCGTCACTCAGGAAAATTATTCACTGGAAAACATATAACGGGAAAGGGAGGGACCATCAGGGCACCCAAGTGAAACGATTTGGATAGGGAGCATGCGCTTGCCTCCTCCCTATTGTTATCTATTGGGTTTATTCTGTCAATCGAGGGTTCGATTCTAGTGTTGTGGGTGTGAACTCTGTTTACGGGTCTCTGTTTACGGGCCCGTCCAAACGTTTTGGCCCATCATACAGAATCCTGATTAAATCGTTTTTCAGATTATTCCACTGCTATGGAAAGTTTCCTTGCTCCAATAGATGGTAGTATCATAGACTAACTCTAAGACCAGTAGGCCCCGAATAAATACGATTTTTTTCTTGGCTCAGTCAGTACTAGCACATTGGTCCCAAGCTCGGTCCCATGCTAAATAATGCGCCCCTAATAATGAACTCACACGAACACACTCTCGAATATTCTGTCAAAATAACACAGCAAATCAAAACAAAGGCGCAAATATGTACAGCAAGGTGCTGGCTTCAAGGTGTACTTCGGACCAAGGGGTTCCACAACAGTGAACCAATTTCAAATCGCTAGTTGCATATTGATTGTTTGTATTACCTTCTTGAAGAAATTGTCTACTGAAAACCTTCGGGAGCGGAATTTGTGTGTGCTGGGAACATGAACAACCCTAGCGATCAACCGATCGCTACCTACGCGTTGTGTTGGCGCGAGTTGTGCTCCATCACAGTATTTTCTATTGTGATGTGTCCAACTCAATGGGTAAATTGAACTGAAGGTGAATTTGAAAGAGGGGGAACTTGGAGTAGAGCACACGTACCCACTGGTTGACACTAAATATTGGCCAACGTGCTTTTGCACATTTGTTTGAGGATTTGTTAAGGGACACAAATTTCAATTTGGATTTTCCAAATCCAAAGTTCGAATGCCGTACTGCATCAGTGCCCAGACTTGTTGTTAATGAATCTGGACACTTTTCAAACCACAAACTAGCATGCAGTTATGAGCTTGTAAATTTATAATAGCATATAAGCGTTAAATTTGAGAGGATTCATCGATTTCTTTTACCATTTTTCCAAGTTGTAACATTCCGCCCACTTGTATGTTAGGCTGTGGGAATTTCTTTCGTGATATAGGATCGGTAGATTTACAGTTAGGTTATAAAGAGCAGCTGAGCCGAAAAGATAAATAGAAGTGAATTTTCAGATGATTTGTTTATAGATCAAACCAATAATTAACCTTCAAACATTATATGTAATCAGTAATAATGAAGGGTGACAGTGATAGTATAGACCAGTAAAACTTCAAGATTAAGGGGCTATTAAGTAGAACATCCGTCTGAGTTCATCTGATAGAGCTCGAATGGGCTTCAGCTTAATAAAAAACTGGGTACAACAATAACTCTTAGTATCTTTGCAGAGCAATGACTTAGCTTTTCAACAATCCGGGGAAATAAAAGGATTCTACTTATATCTTTGTTCTCAGTTCTGTTTCTTGTTAGGCAACAAATAATTTATTTCTACTAGATTTTGAAGACAATATCTTATATCCTGTTTTATTTTGTCTATTTTGTTTTGTTTGGTTTTTTGTTATGCTTGTTTCTTTGCAGTCACAATTCAAGGTAACTCCTTCTCACTAAATTTTCCATATCAATCTCCACCTAACCTTAACCTAGATGGTGCAGATCGGCGGGTGGGGCTAATCAATAACAATAACAATTTTTATATTTCCGTAGCAGAAACGTTTGGGTTTGATGAAGTATTGGGTTTGGATGGTTATGGGGAATGCTTGAGAGAGAATTTATTGTTGGCCAATGCAGGGCACCTTCTACTTTTTTATTTTGTTGGAATAAATATTTAATAAGTTGGGTTTATGGGATGTTTTTAAAACTCAAAATTCAAACGGTATAAACCTGGACATGGTAATCGGTCCCATTATGAAAAGTTTCTAATGTTTATAATATTTTGAAGAATTCGGTTCGGAGTTTTCAAATTATTATGGCCAATTGAGTGCTATACAAATTACTACCGGTTATCCGTTTTACACACGGGCTTCTCATAACTTTTTATGTAATAAGTACTTTAGTTAGGCAAAGATGAATTAATGTACCAGAAACTGGACGGACACTTGCGCCTACCCAGTGGAGGACCCGGATACGACCACGCATGTGAGTCTAGAGTATCGCACGAGCTGACGAGTGCAACGGGAAGGACTATAGGTGTATAGACCTGGGGGTGAGTCCCCGGATACGCAATCTTAGCAGGAAAGCTCGGACTATACACTGAATAATTACAATTACAAGTATCAGAACCTGACTTGGATTCAATCAAGTAGAGTGGAGCTGAAACGATAATTTGAACCACCCTAATTTAGATATAGTTGTATGTCTATTCAATTCGAATGTGTGATGATTCAATCACGATATCAAGCTGAACAATGCATTAGGTCCTAAGTAACATTGAGAGATTCTCTTCGTCGACTTTCTCTTTGGTTAATAGCTTGTCTATAAAACGATTTGCTGATGTTTTCGACGTATTGGATTCTTAATCACACTTTATACTACCGTACTGTATGTTGAAAATACTTGAATGTGCCTTTACATAGCCGTAGGAACGCAAAGAGAAAGTCGACAAAGAGAGTCTCTCAATGTTACTTAGGACCTAATGCATTGTTTTGCTTGGTATGCTCTTTGGCATGTGTCCTTGTGTTTTTCCCATCCTTGCACCATATACATGTTGAGTGATGGGAGTGATGTCGTCATCGTCGTTGGTCGGCGGCAATGGAAAACAAACGCTCTATAAATCAACCATAGTGTGTCATGAAAAGCAAACGTATCCATCAGCAACTAGACGACGGGAGAAAAATTTTCACAATAACTTCAACCATCGCGAAGTGCGGACGATTTCTTCCCATTTTCAAAATTCAAATAGGATCAAGAATCGAAACTTGTACAGCCGTAGAAAAGCGCCAAAATGCGTGAAATCGTCCATATTCAAGCTGGATAGTGTGGCAACCAGATCGGGGCCAAATTTTGGGAGGTAATATCAGGTGAGCACGGAATCGATGCGACTGGTGCGTACTGTGGGGACAGTGACTTGCAGTTGGAACGGATCAACGTGTACTACAATGAGGCCACTGGAGGAAAGTACGTACCTCACGCGGTTCTGGTAGATCTGGAGCCTGGAACAATGGATTCCGTGCGAGCCGGACCATTTGGACAATTGTTTCGGCCAGATAATTTTGTTTTCGGACAGTCCGGTGCCGGCAACAACTGGGCTAAAGGACACTACACCGAGGGTGCAGAACTAGTCGATTCCGTACTTGATGTAGTCCGTAAGGAATCGGAGGGATGTGATTGTCTGCAGGGTTTTCAGCTCACGCATTCGCTCGGCGGCGGAACTGGCTCAGGTAATATTCGAATATATTTTAAACATGGTTAGATAGATTCATATAGACAACAAATCTCCTCAGGCATGGGTACGCTGCTTATTTCAAAAATTCGTGAAGAGTACCCCGACCGCATCATGAACACGTTCTCTGTCGTTCCCTCGCCCAAAGTGTCCGATACCGTCGTTGAGCCATACAACGCTACACTAAGTGTCCATCAGCTGGTTGAAAACACAGACGAATCTTACTGCATTGACAACGAAGCCCTTTACGATATCTGCTTCCGATCGTTGAAGCTAACTTCTCCTACATACGGTGATTTGAATCATCTGGTTTCAGCAACAATGTCTGGCGTCACTACCTGTTTGCGCTTCCCTGGTCAGTTAAATGCAGATCTCCGCAAATTGGCAGTCAATATGGTTCCGTTTCCACGCCTTCACTTCTTCATGACCGGGTTTGCCCCGTTGACTTCTCGGGGATCGCAACAGTATCGAGCGCTAACTATCCCGGAACTAACACAACAGATGTTTGACGCTAAGAATATGATGGCTGCCTGTGATCCTCGCCATGGTCGATATCTTACAGCAGCGGTCATTTTCCGAGGTCGAATGTCCATGAAGGAGGTCGACGAACAGATGATGAACATGCAAAACAAAAATAGCAGTTACTTTGTTGAATGGATTCCTAATAACGTTAAGACGGCAGTTTGCGACATACCGCCACGTGGGTTGAAGATGTCGTCAACTTTCATCGGAAATTCGACCGCTATTCAGGAAATTTTTAAACGTATTGGCCAGCAATTTACGGCCATGTTTCGGAGAAAGGCCTTCTTACACTGGTATACTGGCGAGGGAATGGATGAGATGGAGTTTACCGAAGCCGAGACTAACATGAACGACCTTGTCTCAGAGTATCAACAGTACCAAGAGGCCACAGCCGACGAAGAGGGAGAGTTCGATGAAGAAGAGGAAGGTGCCGATGAATAATAACATACTGAAACGATTTAATTTAGTTATGCTGTGAGTTGACTCAACATCCTATTATAATAAACCTTGATTATTAAATAACGGTATTTTAAAAATTTACTTTCTTCATTTGATTTACCCAGAAGTGTGACGTCACTACAAGTGACTTAAGTGACAATCGTCACTTCGACTCTCGGAATAACCCTCTTTGGGTCTTGTGGAGTCCATAATAAGCACGACTTCCGACAGTATTGCTTCTCCAAACATTTCTCTACTGCGGTTGTTATCCGATGTTAGCAATGATCCGAGGGACTCAAATTCGGTCATCACTTCGAACTCGTTTCCAGAGATTAACACTCGGTTTCTCTAGCGAACGCTGTATTTACCTTTAATTCAACTTTACTGTTTCACGTTTCTCCCTCTCGAAGATCATGGTTGATACCTTGTCGTAGGTGAGAGGGCTAATCCCATGCAAAAGGCCGCATGGGAGACCAAGAACGTGATCAGTAGTGATAGTATAACAATCTGCTTTCGACGAAGGAAAAACAAGTTTTGCTAATACCACTGGCTGCCAATCGACAATTTGAAACGACAAACCGAACGAAATATTAATTTAATTCTTATATAAACAACTCTCTGAACTGCTGTCCTGGTTGTCCTCAAAAGGACAGATAATCAATTTATGGATTGCGCCAACCAGCTGGGTAAAATTTCTACCGACGGCTCGCCCTCCATCGAGTACCGAACTAAATTTAAGATTAGTTCTTTAATAAACAACTCTTTTATTTTAATTCATTGTCCTCAAAAGGACAGATTATTTCCACCTACTGCTGCTCGCCCCCAAGGATGCTTTCCCCCAAACAGCAGCGTTTTCGAAGTCGCGGCGAAACTATCGCCACGATGAGGTAAGCTGGCGGCTTGCACAAACCGACGCGATTGTGCGCCCCCATAATCCGCCATTTTACCTCATCGCGACGATCGCTGTTTGAGAGAGCCTTGGTACTTACCACCACCAGCTGCTACGCAACCACCAACTGACTCTGCGACCAGCTCCGCTGCCGGATGAATGAAGCAACTGCAACCAGCTGCCTACGACCAGCTACCAGCGACCAGCTCCGCACAGCTTCAATGCTGCCAAACGAATGAGACAAATTTGTTGTTAATTTGTTTTTTATTTCCATTCTTTGTCTTACATACTAATTTAACAAAATAAGTGTTTTAGCTCATTGGGCTCTTCAGCTTTGTTTTATGTTTTGTGTGTTTTGGGTGTTAAGTGTGTTTAGTGTTTAATTAATTTTTTCAGTTCAGCCCTTGGGGCATTATTTGTTTAAATTTGATAACCTACCTAATCTACAACTAAAACTACAATTTGAAAATCCTAGGAGTGGGGAACCAGATTCCGGATGATCTGGTGATCCGATGTCAGGCAGCGTGCCCTGTACCGATTGATAGACTCACTAAAGCGATCGTCGAGCATTTTTATCTCGGCCAGACGGTGGACCTCAGATGTTCTTGTCCTCGGAGGGGTGTTCAGGATCATCCTGAGGAACTTATTTTGAACACGTTGAAGTTTCAGATGATGTGTTTTTGCGCAACTCTCCCAGATTGGCATGCCGTACTCGATGACTGGAAGAATGATTTGCTTGTAGACAGCAAGCTTGTTCTTCAGGGACAATGGAGACTTTCTGTTTAGCAAGGGGTACATAAGCTTCAACAGAATGTTACATTTTGTGACAGTCTTATCAACCTGTTCCCTGAAGTTCAGCTTGCTTTCTAGTGTTACGCCAAGATAGATGGCTGCATTGGTCCATTCCACCGTTGTGCCGTTTAGACAAATTTTAACATCCTCAGCCGGAACAAGTCTGGGTGATTTCGAGTGTGGAAATAGGATGACCTGGGTCTTTGCTGCATTGATGCAGATCTTCCAGTCTGTGAGATACTTCAACAGAACATCCAGGCTTCGCTGCAGTTTCGATGCGATCGCTCTCACTACCCTAACATTGTGGACGACTGCGGTATCATCGGCAAACAGCGACAGAGATCCGTTTTCAGGGAGTGGGGGTATGTCCAAGGTGAACAGGTTAAACAGAAGTGGACCTAGTATGCTTCCCTGCGGAACACCGGCAGAAATCTCCTGTGCATCAGAAACTGCACCATGCAGCGAAACACAGAATGTTCTGTTTGATAAGTAGTTTTTTATCATCTTCACCAGAAAGACTGGAAGATTGAACCGATGCAGCTTGTACACCAGACCATCATACCAGACGTTGTCAAACGCCTTTTCCACGTCAAGAAGGGCCATGGCAGATGTTTTCGAAACAGAATTGTTTCGCCTGAGGATATTAGTGACTCGATTCAGTTGATGCACTGTTGATCGACCGCGTCGAAAGCCAAACTGTACATCAAGCAGGATGTTAAGTTCGTCGGCAGATGTAAGGAGCCGACGGTATATTGCTTTCTCGAAAAGTTTTGATACTCCCGAGAGAAGGCTGATGGGTCGATAGCTCTTGGAACATGAAGGATCTTTCCCAGGTTTCCGGATGGGTATGACTTTAGCTGACTTCCAGCACGAGGGGAAGTAGCTAAGTCTAAGGCATTGATTAAAAATTAATGTTAGATGTTCATAGAATTGGGAACTCAAGTGCTTGAGTTCCAAATTCAAAATTTTGTCGAAACCTGGGGCAACCATGTTCTTCGATGTTTTGATATAGGTCGACAGTTCGTCAGCTGTGATTTCTACTTCCTCCGAAAAATCATTGGGATATAGATGAATGTTATTCGCATGCTCGTTAACGGCAGCTTCGTGAGGACTGACGATGTTCTGTCCAAGATTGTGTGAGCTGACAAAATGTCGACCTATCTCAGCAGCCTTCTCAGCGGGAGTATCCAAACGATCCTTAGAGTCATTGTTGTCTAGTGGGATCAACGGTGGAATGGGCCTAGGCTTGGTTTTTAAATTTTTGGTTAATTTCCAGTACGGCTTTGCACAATCTGTGAGGGCGCGGATTTTGTTGGCATAATTATTGTTTCTGAGAACCACCATTCTAGCCTTAATTATTTTATTCAGTCGATTGCACTCTGATTTTAAGGCAGGCAGACCAGTACGTTGATACTGTCTGCGAGTGGTGTTTCGAAGACGGATCAAGTTTTTAGTGAGACTATCAATGGGTAAAGAGTTGCTCACCTGTGTTACTTCTGGAATGTGGTGCTCCCGGGCCTGGGAGATCGCCTGCTCGATCGACTGCAGTTGCCGATCGATGTCGTCGGTTGATTCGGGGCGTCTATCGTAATCGACCGTGTTGTTGACCTGATGACGGAACTGGACCCAGTTGGCGCGATGGTAGTTTCGCCTGGTTACTGAATGCCGGTTGAAGTAGGACCCAACTTCAGCCACCACTGGAGAGTGCTCTGAGCTGAGCTCCTGGTGTGCGATCGGCTGGCCGATGTTGTTCCCCATGTTGGAGAGGAAGATGTCTATCGTTGCGTGAACCCCGGATCTGCTCAACCGGGTGGGAGTATCCAGGCGCAAAATGGTGTAGTGGCCCTCTTTCAGGTCATCGTGTAGAATGGAGCCGTTCTTGTTCCGTCGTGCGTTTCCCCAGGTTTCATGTTTTGCGTTCAGGTCACCGGCGATAATGAACTGCCCATGCCTCCGAGTGAGCTTGATGATGTCGCTTCGTAAGATTGCGTTTATGCTTGCTTGTTTGGGACAATAGGCCGCGATGATAATGATAGGGCCGACGGTGGATTCGACCTTGACTCCAATGGCTTCGACAAATTGGAGCTGCAAACTCGGAAGCATCTGGCAGTTAATGTTGGTACGCAGGGCGATGGTGACACCCCCTCCGGCGGAACTGGTTCGATCGAGTCTGATCAGACGGAAATCTGGGAGGAACACGTTGATCTCAGGCTTGAGATGCGTCTCGGTGATGATTGCGATGTCAATGGACCGCTCGTTGAGAAAGTTAATGAACTCGATGTTTTTGCTGTTCAGCGAGCAAGCGTTCCAATTGGCGATATTGACGATTTCATTGTCATTCGTCCATTGAGGAACGCAATCATCGCCTGAATTTGTGCTCCACGTGTTCTGCAGGATCGCTTGATGATGATGACCTGGGTCAGGATTGCAACGACTTCCTCCGTTAAAAGCATCGAATCATCGATCGCGCCAGATGTTGCACCAGAATACGACGGTCCTGGAAGATCGCTTTGGGATGGTTGGGTTGCTGCAGCTGCGAACCGATGTTCAACCGAAGGCCGACTGGGAACCGGACGGATTGGTTGCACTTGTCGTGTTGGGAGAGTGGGAAAGTTCTCGGTTGTGAGGGCCGGAGGCGGACCAGATAGTCGTCGTTGGCCGGGTTGGTTGTTGGCAGACGATTTTTCTGAATTGCAATAAATTCGGCCCGCTTCGGGCATTCTCTGCTTGTTGCTTTGTGTGCCGCTCCGCAGTTGGCACACACTGGATCAGCATCCTCCATCCGCTCACAAGCAACTGCTTCGTGGTGTTTGCCGCAATCGACGCAGCGCTTCGCCATGTGGCAATTTTCGGTGCCATGCCCGAACATCAGGTAGTTCTGGCACTGAGTGACATCGCGGTGAATCGGTTGGTACCGGTCCCACTTGACGACGATGTGGAACAACGCTCTGATGTTCTGGAGGTCCTTCATGCACGTCGATTTCTTCTCGAAGTGCACCTGGTAAAGCTGTACCCGATAGCTTCTCGAGATGTCATGCCGACGCATCTTATTAATTTGCACCGGTTTGAGCCGTTTCCCAGACGAACTTGTGCCGACGTCAACACGCGGTGGCTTCCCCATACCGGGGTCGGACTGTGTATCACACAACGCGAAGGTGTACCTGTTTTATAACCTTCGTGGTTGGTTAGGAGACGTTCGTTACTTAAATATGAAGTCTGCGCTAGGAAAGAACTGTGCATTTGGTAAATTTACTTTGAAAAATCGGCATTTTAAGACATCACTTTGTATTTGCGTTAATTTCAATAGTAGAATGTTAAAAAGCAATAGATTTAAATATTGGAATCGAAGCATAGAAAATGTTCCGATCGAGCAAAACATTTGGAAATCAATCGAGGAATGACTTAGTTATTACCGTTCAAAACCTAAGCATATTTCGTGACGCTCCAAATTTTTGTACTCGCAACATGTACCCCTGTATTAAAAACAAAGACGTAGTCCTACGTCAAAAAAATGTGACTTGCACCAACTATAGGACTTCTGACAGACAGATACATAGCATGAGCATGAGAACTCAATTTTATGAGTAAATCCACTTTTTACGAAAACTGTGCAACATTTCCGTGAGCGAAAAAGAGATAGTATGCAATTGTACTAAAAAAATGAGCAAAATGAAATGGGGGTGAGGTAAAAGAGAGTAGCAGTACCGTCCTTTCTCTCTATTATTATTCTATTCAGTATTATTTCCATCTATTCCGAAAAAAAAAACAATTTTCGAAGGAATTTTTATTGTATGCGCTAAGTTTCACACAATCGCCTATTTTTGGCTATTTCTGTCAGATTGCTCCTAAAAATGCATTTATGTCCGCGTAAGTTAATGAGATCCCTTTTATTGAGGTGACACACAACTAGACGTTGACAAATCGAGTAGAATCATCCAAAATCTCTGCTGGGACACTTGCATTCAAAAAGCTATGATCGCTCACCTTTTGCAGTTCACAGTTTCGATGATTGGTCAAATTGAATCAAAATCACTAGGTAGGTAGTTAATGCTCCGAAAACCTGCAGTAAATTTTTGGGCAAGACGATCGGTTCATGAGCAAACAACTAACATATACAATACATACGTTTACCAATACAGTCAAATTTAATACGAAGGCTCCATTAGCAGTGTACGGTCCTTTCTGATGCAAAATTTGCCGACTAAACGCTGCGGTCTGAAACTTGATTTGCAAATTAGTAGTTTTCTAAACTGTTGTAATGAATTGAAGAACCGAACCTCGTTTTTAAGTTCAACATCTTCAACCAACGGCAATCCTTGGAGTAACATTCCGGTTAGATCTCGCTGAAAAATAATCTTGTTTTGTAAACCGTCACTAGGCATTATTGTTTATGAATACTCACCTCGTTTTCCATCAAATGGTTCGGATATAGAACGAGAAGTAATTTGCAAATGTACATGAGCACCCACAAGGCCGAATAAAGCAAATAATGAAGTGTAGCAATGGTCATCGCTTTAGTGTGGATGTATTGGTACATTTCCAGGCAGGTTATACTGATGGCAATAAGTACCGAAAAATTCGACAGAATGACCAACGGTCCGAAATTCCGATTGACTTCAAATACTAAACGATGCAGTAACATGTGTTGCCTCCTAATCGTACGAATTGTCGTGCAATAACTTGTCAAATTTGACTTCAAAGCATTACTAATTGTCAAAATCATGGCGTTGATTGCTCTACATTTTCGATAGGCAAATGTGACGACATAGGCGTACTGTAGAAGAGATAGAAATTGCACTGTGCTTGGGATTAGATATGCACCTGTTGTACACACAGTTATAATCAATTTCCAGTAGTAACTCCCATCAACTAGTACTATTATTATGAGATAAAAAACGCCCGCTAGTTCGTACTTGTTGAACAGATAACGTAGCCATACAAGATCCTGTTCTTCTTCGAACACTATCAGTGTATCTACCATGCGATTAATAACTTTGTCATAGTGAGATCTTTTCAACTGACATGCCACAAATACCATAGAGCAGTTAAGCAATCCCAAGAACAACTCCATGTTGTACAAGATGTAGGTGAAAAATGGAGCATTTAAGCCATCCAAACGCCAACGTCTCTTATAAACCAGACACACAGCAGAAGCAGCAACCAATGTCATAGCCCAAATTGACTGTACGATCACTCCCAAAATAAACTTTCCACTCCTTCGTTTGGTATGCGAAGAAAAAGCACCGATCGGCACTGGCGCTGCATTGAATAACTGAGCACTTGCTATCAAAGGTTGGAGCGAATGTTTCAGCGCTTGTCTACAGGCCTTGTCGTCATGGTTGACTTTGAACTCAATCACATTAAGGATACCGGCCTTGATGATCTGTGTATTGGGGAACATATCGAATTCAATGAAGATAAATCATTACTTTATTACCATGGTGGAGAAAACTAGCCGCGAATGGCGTTGGATTGAACCGCAAAGAACAGTGTCATCTGAGAGGCAGATGATGCCCTCATGCGATACTATAACCTACTTGTAACTTCACGGGCCTTAGAAATTGCGTGACAAACTGCTGGTTAAAACGGTCAGTTTTATGAATAATTGATCATGCACTGCCATTCGGTCTATATTCGCGTGTAAGGTATGGTGTTTGTAATGAACTACAAGCAGTAAAGGGTGAGTGGATAAATATTGCGACACTTTCAAACTTGCGTAGAATTTTTTATACTTGACTGAAGTCCTATACACTTTGAAATACCGAGCTCGGTTGAATTTCAACTGACTTTGTATCTGCTGAACGCTCGGTAGTATCATAGACTAACTCTAAGACCAGTAGGTCCCATACAAAAACGATTTTTTTCTTGGCTCAGTCAGTACTAGAACATCGGTCCCAAGATCGGTCCCAAGCTTAATAATGCGCCCCTTATAATGAACTCACACGAACACACTCTCAAATATTCTGTCAAAATAACATAGCAAATCAAAACAAAGGCGCAAATATTATAACTAGGTGATGGCTTCTAGTTGTAATTCGGACCAAGGGGTTCTACAACAGTGAACCAATTTCAAATCGCTAGTTGCATTGTTGGTAGTATGTTCGGTTCAAAATTGAACAACCGAGTTCTTGTGAAATTTCTGCTTTCTCACAATCTGTCAAATTTACCAAAAACTAGATTAACACAAATAAATCCAATCATCAATAAGCGAACATCGCTTAGCTCAAATATGAGGGAACGCTGTCAAACAAACCGATTGAGTGCTGGAATTTTGGTTGAAATACCTTCGAATTTCATTGTAATAAAACCAGTTTTGTCAGTTGTTTATTGATGCAACAAATCCTCGTACATTTTCCTATTTTCAAATTGCAAGCCAGAGACAAAATCTGCAACGTGTTCATGGCAGTAGAACCGACTATAGCGCAGGAAATATAATTGCAAATTTAGTATTAAATACTTACAGAAGTTTTCATTCGAAAGTGCATCCTATTGTAGTCTCTTGGTTATTTGTTCAATTTTCACCTGATAAAAAAACAGAGTACGGAGAATGTTTGCGCCGCACACGTGGGATAAAATGGCTGGCGATTTTTTAGACCTTATCGAGTCAGCTAAAACAACCAAGTTTTTCGGTAGACCTGGTCGTCGCGGAATCGACTCGAAGAGAAGTATTTGACGTTTAAGAATATTTAGCGAATGCTCGGTTCAATTTACCGAGTTTTATCGGTTTTCGTGTACCGAACTATTGAATATCACTGCTTTACCGTACCGCAAGAAAATAAAGATTTGATCTGCAATCCCAATCATCGCAAATTGATTTGAGTTGTTTCATTTTGCATAATTGTATTTGGTGGTGGTGGGTGGTAAGTCGAGTCGCGTGAGTGGTACGTTCGTGTCGGGAAGGAGTTTTACGTTCGAATTCCGTACCATTACCGAGTTTTCGGCAGTGTAGAAAGTGGCATACCGCGACGGGGAGGAGAACTACGTATCGACTTGTCTCACTTTCCGATCTCGCACCGTGTAGAAAACGGTACAACGCGTCGGGAAGGATTCCATTTTTTCTATTTACGTACCGATTTTCCGATTTCGTTTCCGTATTTTTCCGATTTGTGGTGGTAGTGAAGTGGTGATTTTTTTTAGCCAAAATGTCCAGACCTGAAAAGAAGTTGGCCGAATGCCTGATGAAACGGAAAGCACTGCTCGTCGTTCGTGATTCCGTCGAGGCATTCATCAAAAAGTTTGACAACGAAAACGATTTATTCCAGATCTCAATTCGTCTTGAAGCGTTGAACAGAGTCTACAGCGAGTTCCAGGGCCTGCAGACGGAGATCGAGAAGTACGACGATGCTGAAAAGTTTGAGGAGCACATTCAAGAGCGGGCAGTGTTTGAATCGATATTCTGTACGGCCAAGGGATTTCTGCTGATGAAGCGTTCCACGGATCCCAATCAGGCAGCGTTGAACACGTCGTTAACGGGCAATCAGCATGCAGTTCCACCCAGTTTCCATCTACGGTTACCTAAGATCGATCTTCCAAAATTTGATGGAGACTTTTCCAGATGGCTTTACTTCCGTGATACGTTCACCTCCATGGTCCATTCCAACGCAGATATTCCAACTGTCGCCAAGTTCAGTACCTTCTGCAGTCCCTGAAAGGAAAAGCTCACAAGCCGTTTGAATCGATCGACATAATCGCGGATAATTATTCGCTAACGTGGGACGCTCTACTGAAACGCTATGACAACAAGCGATTTCTGAAGCGTCAACTATTCCGTGCCCTGTACGATTTCCCTCCACTTAAGAAAGAGTCAACCCAAGAGCTGCACGACCTAATAGACGACTACCAACGGCATTTCAAAGCATTAGCGAAGCTCGACGAACCTGTAGTCCATTGGGATACCCCGTTGATCAATCTGCTTTGTTACAAACTGGACCCTACGACCCTCAGAGCCTGGGAAGAGAAGACCAGTAGTGGTGATAATGTAACCTACGAGCAGTTAGTTGAGTTTCTGTACCAAAGGGTTCGAATGCTGAAATCCGTCGTCACCGATTTACACCATCGCTACAGTCAACCCGGCTGCGCGAAACTGTAGCTCCCAAGGTTTCATCCCAGTTTCATCACGAAGAAGCTTGCAAACAAACTCAATCTCCACCGAACGAAGGTAGACATCGCCATGTCGGGAATAGGAGAGACTTCAAAGCAGATCAAGCGTAAATTGACAGCTACGATTAAGTCCAAGCTGCTATCGTACAGCACAACGTTCGAATTCCTCATTCTGAAGAAACCAACTGTCTGTTTGCCAACCATGCCAATTGATGTATCTTCGTGGAAGCTCCCCGATTCCCCGCTTGCTAATCCAAGCTTCCACATGCCAGCTGAAATCGACCTCATTATCGGTGGAGACGCATACCACGAGCTGCACACTGGCAGCAAGATTTCCTACGCCGACGGACAGCCTGTGTTCGTCGAGACCTCTTTCGGATGGACTGTGTCTGGAAAGGTATCCATCCAATCACCCGAAGTTCCAAGCGTCTGTCACCTCACCACTGTGGACCGTAATCTAGAACAAGGCCTCCAGAAGCTTTGGGAATTAGAAGCCGTTGAATCCTGTTCCAAATTCACGGCTGAAGAAAACCTCTGTGAAGATCTGTATTCCGCTACCACCACTCGCGATTCGTCCGGTCGTTACGTCGTTTCCTTACCACTCACCCGTGATCCGCTCGTCACTCTCGGCGAATCACGCTCGATCGCCGAACGCCGCTTCCTCGAGAAAAGACTTGAACGAGATCCAGCCACCGAGGAGGCCTACTGTCGCTTCATGGAAGAATACGAACGCCTATGTCATACACACTTAGAAATTATGAATTTTACACGAGACGTAATTCATGTTTGTAAAAAGTCCGTGAACGTAAACAAAGATTTCGTGTAAAATTATGTCTCCTGAAACCGACACATACGCAATTCTATGAAAAATGGGTTTGATTGGATATATTTTCTCATCTCTTTCACCTCATTCTTATGTGCAAAAGGACGCTTGCATGTGCCGGTCTCAGGGGACAGAAATTTACATGACATTTTGGTAGTGTGTATGAAGAGACTCGTGGATCCAGTCGATGAAAGCCAGCCGCACTGCTATCTGCCACATCATCCGGTGTTTAAAGAATCCAGCACCACAACGAAAGTCCAAGTCGTATTCGATGCGTCATGTAAAACGTCGTCTGGATTTTCGGAGAACGACCTATAGCTAGTTGGACCCGTCGTTCAAGAAGACCTACTGTCGATCCACATCAGATTGCGTTTGTTGCTGACGTTGAAAAAATGTATCGGCAGATCCAGTTGCATCCATTGTTCCGTCGGTATCAACGAATCCTGTGGCGGTCAACTCCAGATCAACCGAACACTATCCTCTCCATTCCTGGCAACACACACCATCCTAAAAATCGCTCAAGATGCATCCGAAGTATAGCCAGCCACAGCCGCGGTAGCCCAGAAGGATTTCTACGTGCATGACTTCCTGTCTGGTGCCGACGATGTTGACTCCGCTATCCACCTACGCCAAGAAATGTCCGCCATGTTTTCTGAAGCAGGGTTTCCAATGAAAAAGTGGGCTTCGAACTCTGCTGAATTCCTCGCCGATATTCCCGAAGAGGACCTAGCCTTCACTTCGTACCATGACCTTCAAGACGACCAGTCCGTCTCCACCCTCGGGCTCGTCTGGGAATCGAGAAGTGACATGATGAGCTTCAAAGTTCAGCTACCGTTACCAGCTTCTGTTTTGACCAAGCGGAAGGTCATGTCGTATATTGCCCAGATTTTTGATCCCCTTGGTTTAGTGGGAGCCACAATAGTCGTGGCTAAGCTGTTCATGCAGCGTTTATGGGGGTTGAAGACCGAAAACGGAGATTCCTACGAGTGGGATCGTCCCCTTCCTCCACATTTCCAATCCGAGTGGAAGGCATTTCGCGGAACGCTCGATACAATCGCTACACTCCGGATTCCTCGCTGTATTTCATTGGCCAAACCGACATCATTCCAGTTCCATTTATTCTCCGATGCTTCGTTGATGGCGTATGGATCGTGCTGCTACGCCCGGACGGAATCCGCTGGAAACGTTCGAGTCCAGCTACTGACGTCCAAGTCAAAGGTGGCTCCGTTGGCTAAGTCGCATACCATCGCTCGCCTGGAGCTATATGCTGCAGTATTGTCGTCAAATTTGTAGAAGAAGGTTGTTCACGCTATTTCAAAACCCGCTGAAGTATTTTTCTGGGCTGATTCGTCCACCGTATTGCATTGGTTGGAATCATCACCGTCGCGTTGGAAGATGTTCGTTGCGAACCGCGTAGCAACCATCCAAGAGGCTACCGAATCCTGCCACTGGAAACACGTTTCCGGAGTATCCAATCCAGCTGATTCACTCTCCCGTGGCGTGAACCCAGTTGACATCAGAGACCATTCACTCTGGTGGAACGGCCCGGAGTGGTTGTCCTCGTCATCATCGTCCTGGCCTGCAAGCAACATGCCCGCCCTAGAACCCCTGTGGATGGCCGAAGCCAGAACCAGAGTAGCGATGCTAGCTACCGTCGATGTGAAATTCTCCGATCAGCTTTTCAGCCGATATTCCAACAACAGCAAGCTTCGTCGTTCTGTCGCATACTGGATGCGATACTTCCGCGCCTTGAAATCAGCCACCAAGAATACCTCTATTAAATCATTCGTTGCCTTGACCACTGCCGACATCCGTGAAGCAGATCTCGCATTATGCCGCCTGGCTCAGCGAGAATCATTCTCAGAGGAATTGTCCGATCTTCTTACCGGAAGACGAGTTACGTCATCCCCATTGAAGTGGCTGAAACCAAAATTCGACAAAGAAGGTGTGATTCGAGTCGGTGGGAGACTCAGCAACGCTGCTGTATCCGACGATGTGAAGTTTCCAATTGTACTTTCATCGAAACACCCGATAGCTACTCTGCTGGCCAAGTACTACCACTTCATGCTGCTACATGCTGGCCCCCAGTTGATGCTCGCAACAATCCGCCTGAAATTCTGGATAATTGGTGGGCGAAACCTAGTTCTCCGCACTTATCATCAGTGTCACACATGTTTTCGCAGTAAACCCGTCTTGGTACAGCAGAGCATCGCCGATTTGCCCACCTCACGTGTAACACCAACGAGACCATTCTCTATTTCCGGGATCGATTACTGTGGTCCAGTGTACATCAAGTCACCAATCCGCAATCGGGCTGCTACGAAGGCATATGTATATAGCCATATTTGTGTGCTTCGCTACTCGTGCTGTGCACATCGAGTTTGTTTCCGATCACTCAACACCGGCCTTTCTAGCCGCTCTTCGCCGTTTCGTCGCTCGTCGTGGAAGGGTGTCTGAAATCCACAGTGACAATGGCACTGCCTTCAAGGGTGCAGCTAATGAGCTGCACAGAATTTACCAAATGATGAAAACCAACGTAACTGATCGAAAACAAATACTCGACTGGTGTGCAGAAAACGAGATCATCTGGAGTTTTATCACTCCACGACCGCCGCACTTTGGTGGGCTGTGGGAGGCAGCCGTTAAATCAGCCAAGAACCACTTGTTGCGCGAGATTGGCAACGTCACCATTAGTTACGTGGACATGTGCACCCTATTAGCCTAAATTGAGATGTGCCTAAATTCCAGGCCCCTGGTCCCAATCCCAAACGATCCGTCAGATTTGGAAGTCCTGACCCCAGGACACTTCTTGATCGGAACCAACTTCCAAGCCATACTGGAACACAATCTGCATGACATTCCGGACAATCGCCTTTCACACTGGGAGCTCACTCAGAAGCGATTCCTCTTCAATCAAGTTAAAGTCAAACTCGTCATCTGAAAGAGGAGCAAAGGGATTCGTATTGGCATTGGGTGATGGTGAGGCTTTTTTCACCATTGCGGCGAAAGATTGCCTGGAACGCTGTTTTAGCGAGCGTTCTAATTTTTTCCCGCGTTGTTTGTACGCCGGGCAAGATGAGAGAGCATGTGGTGGAGTTTCCTTGCAGAAAGCGCATTTTGGTGAGCTATCTGCGCAGGCGCCATCCTCATGTTTCTCCCCGCAATTTGAGCAACGTACCTTATTGCCGCAGTGGGATGTCGTATGTCCCATCTGCTGGCATTTTTGGCAGATCATTACCCGTGGTACAAACAACCGCAACTCGACGTTTTGAAGGAGGGCTGAACCAGAGAAGGTCACGCGAAACGGAGTGAACTTCTTTTCACCCTTAGTGATCGATACTGTGCCTAGTTTTCTCACATCCAGTATCTTCACTGGAGAAAGCAGGGGGTTCTTAAATCGATCAACCCCCTGCTTCAGCAGGATCTCAGGGGTCAAAGTCGCTTCGGTGACCACACCTTCTATCTCAATACCTCGAGCTGGGATGTACACTCTATACTCGAGTGTAAAGAATTGAGAGACAGCAATCTCGTTCGCCTGTTTCAGGTTGGACACAACGACCCGAAGTTTATTGGGTCTGATCTTAATGATTTCAGTTACGGCCGAGAATCGTTTCGTCAGATCATTACTGATCTGATAAACATTTAGAGGTTTCGTTTTGGGCTGAAAGTATACAACCCCAGCTGAATCATCTGGATAGGCCCGTGACCGGGTGACGTTTTGAGACACCTCATTATTTGGCGGCATGGATGAATCATCTTCCGACATATCATCCATGTCGCAACCGTGGGAGCTTATTACGCTCAACCACTGAGGCACTTACAAAAGCACACTATACAATACAATTCAATACAATAAACAAGCTTATCACAAACGAAAACACAATATGACAATACAATCTATTCAGGGGAGAAGGAGAAAAACAAAACACTTATCTTATATGTATTATTGAGCTGCTGCTGCTGCTGCTAGGAGTGAAGCGCGACAAGTGTGATGAGCAGTGTTGAGCTCCATCACGGTACTGACAGCGTTAGAATTGACAAATGAGATTCTTGCAATTGACAATCAAAGCAACAGAAGAGTATCTCACTCTCTCAAACTTATCATCAGTATGAAATAACAGCCGAGAGATATTTTTCTCTCGCGTTTCTCACTCATATTCTATATCTTGTACAAGTGTTACGGGATACGATCGTATCACCAAGAATAAATATACCGTCATGGAAATTGACCATCATTTTACTTCTCTAGTGAACAGACGATCATGATGGTCATCGCTAGTAGCGGTATTTCTACCGTCAAGATCAGGAGACATTACTCCGTCCGTGGCGATATGGCCGCAGATTGAACTTTACGATTGAAGGTTCAGTTGTTGTTTTTTTTTCCTTTAACCCTTATGTGTTTGACAGGGTACCCGGGTACCTTTTAAGGTTTTACACTACGGAATTTCATTTTTTTTAAAAGGATGCTGAAACTTACTGACATGGTCAGCATTTGGAATCATTTTGTTTCCGATGTTCCGGGTTTCCGGGGCTGTGGTGTGGCACGGAGACACTATTTGGGAATATCAATTGAATTTCCGGGAATAAATGTCAATATATTTGGAAAAATTCTTAAAAACTATGTCTATTCCATTGTGGGTCATAAGCCGACTTATCCCCGGAGCACCCATTCTGTAACAGGTTTTCGTGGTGCCACGAGTGGCCATGAAAATTTTCAAAAGAAAACCCTTCAAATACGGGCAGCAAAGTTCATGAAATTTCTCCAGTAGAATAGTTTTCAACATTTAAAGATCATCTGATGATTTGTTTTTGGACCTGGGTGGGTTCCAAGGGGCCTCGAGTGGCCATTAATATTTTTAAAAGGAAATCCTGGCAATATGGGTTTCAAAATTCAGGAAATTTATCCAGAAGGCTTTTTCTCAACGCTTTGTGGCTATCTAATGATTTATTCTCGGGCCGGTCATTCTGGAACAGATTCCCGTTTGGCTTCGAGTGGTCATGGACATATTTAGTATATGGGTATCAAAATTCATAAAATTTCGCCAGAAGGATATTTATCAACGTTTAGTGGCCAACTGATGATTTGTCATCGGACCCGCCATTCCGGAACAGCTTCCCGTGGAGCCTCGAGTAGCCATGAATATTTTCAGTAGAAAAACCTGGCAATATGGGTTTCAAAATTCATTGAATTTCTTCAAAAGGATATTTCTCAATGTTTTATGACTAGTTTAGTTAAAGGCCTCGTGAGACCCGACGGGAACCTGTTCCGAGATGACCGTTGCGAGGACAAATTATTAGGTGGCAACAAAACGTTGAGAAAAAGCCTTCAGGAGAACCTTTTTTATTTTGAAACCCATATTGCCAGGGTTTCCTTCTAAATATGGTAATGACAACAAAATCTGTTCCAGAATAACCGGTTCGGGGACAGATCATCAGATAGACACAAAACGTGGAGAAATAGCCTACTGGGCAAATTTGATGAAGTTCCGAAACCTTACGGGAACCTGTTCTGGGGATAAATCATCAAATGGCCACAAAACGTTCAGAGATAGCCTTCTGAAGAAATTTCATGAATTTTGATACCAATATTGCCAGGGTTTCCTTCAAAGTTTGTTTCTGGCAACTTGATGACCCACGGGAACCTGTTCCAGATAACCGGTTTGGGGGCAGGTCATCAGGTGGCAACAAAACGATAAGAAATATCCAAGGATTCCTTTTAAATATGTTTATGGTCATTCGAGACCCCAGGGGAACCTATTACAGAATGGCCGTTCCAGGAACAAGTTGGCATATGATCCACAATGAAATAGAAATAGCTGGTGCGAATTATTCCAAGGATCCGAGAAATCTAATTGAAATTTCCTAATAGTGTATCCGTACCGGACCACAACCCCGGCAACCCGGATTTCCGAGAACAAGTTAAATCCAAACGGATATTGTAGATAATATCCATGAAGGGGGTGAGTTTTTGAATCTAACGGTGCCAAAAGAATTAAATTGGACAATAATTGCCAGAGGTTAACACCTTTTATGCTGAAAATATTTTGTCTTGCATATCGTTCTCAGAGATAATCAGTGAGTGATTGATTTTCCTACTCTCTTCATATCACATTCTCCAGCAGTCATGTATGCTTTTGTCACAAATAGTCAAATGAGATCAACCTGTTTGTGAGTGACACAGTATTTGACCATCATTCGTGAGTTCTAATGATCATGAGAAGATGATGGTCATAGTCTTATAACCGTCATGAAAATGCACAGCACTGGTTGTCACTATAGAACAGGAAATGTTGAAGTCATGGTTGAAAGCGGAAAAAAATGTCAGTTCAAGCGTTGTACAAAATCATATGCGTGGTATTAAGAAGGAAGTTCGGGCTTTTGGATTTGGGAAGGAAAAACAATGAATTAAAAATACCTTAACCAAGATTATACATTGTATTTTATTCCATGAATATTTCATGACAATCGGTTGAGAGACTTGTTTTTGAGAACGAGTGTAATGTGATGCAATTAAACTGTGGACACCCTTTATTAAGTGGTTTATTCTTTACGATTGTTTTTAATGATAATAATAAAATAAATAAATAAATAAATAAATAAACCATTACTACGAGCCATATCTCACAGTAAGTCGAATGAAGCCGCTTTATCTTGATCAATATACTATCGATAAGAACTTATCTCGTCGGAAGTGGCAGTATGACTTGCTATAGCGCCAATTCAGTTCATTCATTGTCGTCGAAGAAGTTTCGCACTATCATGGACGCCAATTTTGAAGCATATTCAAGTGTAACACATAGTGGTAATATTTAAAATTTTAGCATTTCGATTCAATTCGTGAAAGTTAGGTTTCGTTTTTCCTAAAACAGATGCAGTACTTCGGAATGCCATCCGGTTGGATTGTGCAGACTTGGTGGAGCGAGCCTTCGCCAGAGGAGCTGATATAAATTGCCGATATGCTAGAGATTGGAACACTCCCTTGCATTTAGCGATTATCAATCGTTGTCAGCCAGCGGTACTGGATGCGCTGTTGAGTCACAATCCTGACTGTGGACTAGTAAACGGAGAAAATTTAACGGCATGTGAACTGGCCCTTCGTGGGGGTTTGAGGGAGTTGGGAAGAAAACTTATTGATGTTGAATTTGGAAACGTGGGGGAACCTGAAGATGCCCTCTATGAAATGCTTCAGCGGAACTCGGTGACAGCTTTGGAACTGCTGATTCAGATGTTACGCTTAGAGGAAACCGTGTTAGTCGAGTTGTTGGCAAAGGCGTGGAGTAGACTTGAAGTGATGAATGTGGCGATGAATTCGGAAATAGTGGTGTTTGTGCACTTGAGGATTGTGCGGGAAGACTACGAGAGGTCGTTTGGAACGGAAAGGAGTAAAGCTAAATCGTTTTCGCCAGGGGAAATTGAGGAGCGAATGGAACTGATAATCAGTGCGATTGATTGCTTGGAGCGGACACACGATACTGGGCTGTGTCATGATGTCACCGATGAGTTCCTGGAAAGGTTGAGGTTGATTCAGAGACACTTGTTTGTGGTGAAGAATAGAGCGGCTAATTTTCCTGCGATGCAGTTGGAGTATTGCGTTGCAATGTATTTGGCGATATTTGACAGGAAACCAGAGCTTGATTTGTTTCAGTTGGTAATTAATAAGCGTTTGCTGATAAACTATTTGAAACAATTCAAGGCATGGCATAGTAATCCGGATTATGAACAACGAATGACTCCTGAAACATTACTTAAATTAACGAGTATTTTTTTGAAACAGAAGGAGGAAAAGTGCAAAACTGTTATCGAAAAATGGAACGATGAAGTGCAATTAAACTACAACGTGGAGGAGCAAATTTTAATAAGGAATCAAATTCTGAAAAGTCAGTTGCTATTGAATAAAAACGGCAAATCGTTTGAGAATCTAACAACAAAGGAGCAAAATCTGGAGTCAAATGCCATTAATACCATTTTCGAGACCATTAAAATGAAACGCTTGTACAAAAGTCTGTACCGAACCTATTTTAAACTGAAGCAGACGTATTCGCTGCAGAAATCGATTCATTACCTAAGTTCGATTGAGAAGATTGAACTAAACGTTGCAAAAAGTTGCTACGTAGAAGTTCTTGCCATCCAAAGGGTTTTGCAGGTGCTCGGTGAAACCCTAAAGTCTACGAAGCTTTCGCCAAACATTTCAACTAATTTGAGATCCGTCTTGGAATTAGTCACTCCTGGTGAGTTACTCAAGTGGATCACCAGACTGCGTCAGTATTTTTCTCATGAATATTCAGCAACGAAACATACCGTGTATCAAAGACTACGTGCCAACGACACAGATTTGATCGCTTTCTATGGCCGAGTCAAAGCGGACCTGTTGAAGGTCATTCCGTTGATGAGGAATATCTATGCGGAACACATTTATAAATACTTCAAAAGCTTCCTAGGATACGTACTGACTATGAAGGATTCAAAGGATATTTGCTCTTACGCTGAAGCTAGTCGAGTAAGACCGGGCTTTAAGCTCATCCACGATTTCCAGACTACAGACGTATATGAGTTGAAAAAGACGCTAGCAGTATTAGAACAGAGTTATGATGGACCACAGTTCAGTCAACATTTGGCGGTTATTGGGGAGATAAACTCAAAGATCGCCAACTATATTAGGTTCCTAAATCGCAACGAGATAAACTTTATGACGGAAATGGTAATGTGCTGTATTGGCGAGCTTAAACTTTGTGACAATTTGAAGTATCAGCAGAATTTGGTTCATTTCTATTTGCGATGTCCCATGAGTCAGAACACTCAAATATACGGAGTATCGACTTTTCTTATGCATAGTTGTAACAAGCAGATTCGTGAACTTGTGAGGCTGGAAACAATTATGCCTGACCAGAATTCTCTGAAGAGGTCAAATGCTATCCAGAGTTTAATTAAAATGGCCGCTTCCAGTGACATTGAGGAGCTTCATGAGTTTACGTTGACAAAGGTCGCATCGCTGACAAACTTTACGCAGAACATCGGTTGCGCGCTGGTCGAAGAACCCTTGTCGGATGATCAGTTGAAGGAGTTGAATAAGCAGTTACAGAAGTACTATGCTAATCTGTTTGCTATCGACAGTAAGTACAGCGTAGTTAAGACGTTCTGTAAGCAGTACAAACTGAATTATAAAAACGAAGCAGCAACTCGTGCCAGAATAGCAGATGTGAAAGAATGTCAAAAAGTTTTGAACGATCTCGTCATGGATATTACCGATATCATATCCCTGCCAGACAATTTGCAAATTTCGGACTTGACTTCATTGGTTGCGTCCAGTGGAAAGTACGGTGCTAATGGCGTTGAAGTATTGGCACTAGAAACAGTACTTCAAGAATTGTTGGAGATCCTTTCAGATCAAGGCATTCTTAAAGATAACCGCGTGATGCTGGAATCGTTTAGACCGGTCGTTTCAGGTAAAAATTTGCGAAATTACTTAGCCCACGATTCTCTAGTCTATGAAACCATTTGCAGGAATAGAATATCCTCTTTGACTGTGATGTTAAACGCTGTTTGCCTGTCTCGATTTTGTAGTATAGACTATAGCGATAGAAAACTGGTTCGGTTATATGAGCCTAGTTTTACTGTTTCGGGTGTTCATGGGTGGATGTGTAGGGTGATTGATCGTAAATTAGGACTCTTCGAAGCGGTTGAAAAAGGAAATTTTGATGTCTCCACATTGAGTGAGTTTGAAGTTAAGGCCCGCGACCACAATAAACGCACAGTACTGATAGCGGCGATGGATCATCACTCGGATCAGATCATTCATTTTCTAATGGGAAAGCCGACAAGTGTAGAACCTTTAATGGAAAAGTTGATTCAGACAGCATTGAATCAAGAGCATAACTTCTACGACGATGATGAATTCACCGTGGGGAATCTTTTAGCTAATCAGAGCATTCGAGAGAACATGTCCTTCTACTTGTCGCTGAAATATCACCACTTCGGACTAGAGAAGGAATTGGATCTTCTGTACGGAGGTGCCTACACCCCGGACAGTCTTCATTTGGCTATCATATTTGGAAATGAAGAAAGCGCACTTTCCATCATCGATGACGATCGGCTGTATACATATTGTAAGCAAGATACGGCATTGTTTCAGAACTCAATTTTAACGAACGCCGTTCTTCATAAACTACCAAGAGTCATTCGTCGGATATGCGAGATTAGTCCAGAGCTTTTACAACGCACGAATTGTGGAAAAGAGACACCACTTCGACTGGCGATATCCACGTCTTGTCGAGAAAGCATTCAAATTTTATTAGAATTTGGAGCGAAGGTTTTCACCAATCCGAAATCCCCCATAACATACGCATTACAGGCACGCAAGGACGATATACTTGAACTGCTTCTACCGTCCGATCAAGAACTACTGCAAAACCACCAGCTCCTGAGTGAGCTAGTAATCCAGGCAGGATCTGCTGGTCACCATATCCTGTTGAAAAAGCTACTATCGAACCTACCTGGAGCGATCTCGCAAAACACTCTCATCGAATCGCTACACATGTCCATCCTTGACAACCAACTCGAGTCAGTTCGGCTCGTTCTGAATTTCGACAGCAGGCTGGTAGACCTAACTAATTCATCCGGGTGTACACCTCTTCTGCAGGCTTGCAACTCCGGCTCCGATGCAATGGTTAAACTTCTTCTGAAGAATGGAGCTGACTGCACTCTTCCAAAACAGGATCCCGCTGTGCTTTGCGCTATCGACAGATACAGGAAAAAGCAGTTCCAGATTATGCTCAAACAAAACATCGACTCTCCAGAACTTCAAGATAGAATATTTCAACGTCTAAAATCTGGAAATAGACATAAGTGGATCTGGTTGATTTTACACGCTGGTTTCCCGTTGAATATAATCGAGAACTGGTCGAAGATCAGGAAAGCAGTGGATGATTCCGACTTGAAGTTTATGTTTGAAGTTCTTCGGTTTAAGAAAGATTTCGTTATGCAGATTGATACATACACCTTGGCAAATGCGGTTCTGCTGGGGAATTGCAAATTTGTCGAATATGTTGTTAAAAATCGACAACCTACAAAGTTGTACGGGTTTGACACGGCAAGACTGTTGAACTGTGCTGTGAAGGCGAACAATAAGAATATGCTTGCTCATCTGGTTGATGCCGGATGCGATGTCAATTCCTCGGACTCGGATGGCATCACTCCACTGGCGATGGCTGTGACAATTGGAAAACCTGACATGGTGAAGACTCTGATTAAGTATAAAGCAAATCCCAACTTGCTGTCCATGGGTCATTGCAGTGTGTTGCTAGACACTTGGAATATCGTTACCGATCAAATCTTCGAAGCGCTTGGTGGCAAAATTTACAGGACCTATCCGCTCATTTTAGCTGCAATGAATTCCAACCCTAAGATTGCTGAATATCTTCTTAAGCAAGGAGCTGAAGCGGATATCCGTGATGCGGATGGATTCACTACACTGATTGTGGCATTTGCCCTTGGGTATGTTGATTTGATAAAAACGCTGATAAACCACGGAGCCAATGTGGAATATGCCCGGAGTTTTACTCACTCCTTCCTCAAGGGAGGTTGCGCTTTGCACTATGCAGCCAAGTACGGGCTTTTGACGGCAATCAAATGGATGGTGGAGCAATGCAGTTTCGATCTCGAAACTAAAGATTCCGATGGTAACACAGTCCTTCATTTGGGAATTATAAACAGGCGAGTGGAAGTTGTGCAGTATTTGTTGGGGGAAAACCTTTGGGACGTACGGAACAAAAAAGGTCAAACTCCACTTATGTTAGCATTCGAAAACCTTGACGAGAGGATATTTATGTGCATCAAATCCATACCAGCATGCAAAGAAGAAGTGCGGCGATACAGAGGAGCGGAAAATAGAACCCTGCTGCACGCAGCTGTTTGGAACGGAAGCTGCTGCATAGTTCAAGTATTGTTGAGGGAATTTGACATTGACTCCGATTGGCTTGACGACCATGGCAACACTGCCGTTTATTATGCCATTCATAGGAAAAATTTCGAACTAGTTAGTTTATTAATGGATGCCGGTGTTTCACTCGCATGCCCCAGCGGTCATCAGTCAATGCCACCTTTTGCAATGGCAGTCATATTGAATCAACTGGACATAACAGACCGCTTCCTGCAGAAGGAGGACGCTGCTCCTATTAAATTGAAGGAGTACTGCGCCGTTGGTAAAAATCTCGTAATATTTTCTATAATGCAAAATCATTTCAAAATGTGCAAACTTCTGCTGGAATCTGTTGCGTTCGATTTGAACGTGGAATACGAAAACGGTAACGCAGCATTGCATGCAGCAGCTGCTAAAAGTTCTCTGCGGATGGTGGCTCTCATCTTGGAACATGGAGCTCATATCGATAAAATTAATCATGATGGCAAGACTGCTCTCTTGATAGCAATCGAGCATGGAAACTGTCGGGTCGTGCATTATCTACTAGCCAACGGTGCTTGTAAGCAGACTACCATAGACTACCGTTACAAGGGCGATCAAGCATTAAATGTTCTACACTTCGTGGCAGCAAAAGGTGAACTTGACTCGATTAAGTATCTCCTGCAACACGATTTTTTCGAACCATCGGAGACTGACGCCAACGGAAGGACCATGGCTCATCATGCAGCAACTAATAAGCAACATGCCGTGGTTGAGTTCCTCATATCCTCTAGCATTTCTCTGGATCTTCTGGATCACGAAGGAAGATCACCGCTGGTCTGTGCGTTGGAAAACGAAGACTTGCAACTAGCGAAACGGCTCAAATCCATTGGTGTTTCGCTAGATGTTGTTCAGAAGTTCAATCAAGACCACTCCTTCCTGACGCGAGTAATTGCTGAGAAAAAGACCGATCTTGCTCGATTTCTTATTGCTGAATGCTTCCTAGAGACAAGCGTAGCGTTGGACAGCATTTTAGTTTCACTGGATAAGAAAGATCAGTGTGTTCAACCACTTGAAAACACCAAAGAAGCTCAAGGATCAACTCCAATATTGGTTCAACATTTGCTTGCAGGTAATCGATCACTTGCAGAGGCTCTGATCAATGATGAAGCATCGCTGGAAGAGTTGAGAAATTTTCGATTGCCAACTAGAGACCAGGAAACGGTACTGCACGTTGTTTCTCGGAATGGTTTGATATCATGTCTGAAATTGCTCCTGGAGAAAGCCGTTTGGGAGGTAGATGTCGGAGATTTTGATCAGACCACCGCTTTGCAAGGAGCGGCCATGTTTGGGCAACTGGAATGCGTGAGACTTTTGCTACAGTACGGTGCGAACATGAACTTTGTGGACTTACAGCATACAACAGCGCTAACGAGAGCTGTCACTAACTTGAAGAAAGAAGTCGCAAATTTTCTAATCGATCGTGGAGCTGAACTGGACAACACCAGATCGTTTCGTGTTACCTCTTGTGATAATTCATCGGTCCTACATTATGTGATTGAGAAAGACGTTAGTTTAGCGAAACTTCTGGTGAACAGAGTAGGCATGGATGTGAATGTTCGAGATGACTCCGAGCGGACGGCATTGCACTATGTTGCTATGATTGGGTCGATTGAAGGAGTTGAAATATTATTAAAACTAGGAGCGAATCCTGACCTGTGTGATGATTATCAGCGAACACCGTTTGTAACAGCTCTTCAAATGGGTCATCATGATACTGCGGAGCGACTACTCGCCGCAACATCCGATCGAGAATATCTCAGGAATTTTAGACTGTCTGACTCTCAACAGTCCATTCTACATATTGCACTCGAGAAAGGATGCATTCGTTTGTTTATGCTGCTACTAAATGACTACAATCTTGATTCCCGTTGCGTTGATCTGAACGGGAAATCAGTTCTTCATTATGCCGTTGCTGCCGGCAACAACATATTAATAGACCAGCTACAATTTGATCCAAATTCAGTATTCATGAAGGATAATTTTGGTGATTCTCCTCTTTCGATTTGTTTACGAAATTCGAACGTAAAAGTTTTCATGGCCCTTATCCAATCACTGACAACGACGGAGTCGTTGATATTAGTTTTCGAACAAGTATTACAGCAGAATACTCCACAGTTTATCAAACACTATGGCCGATGGCTTCTGGATAACAGGAAAAGCTTGTTTGCAGGAAACGAAGGATTCATCGATTCTGCAAAAAATGCTACGATAACAATCCACTTCAGCTCGCTATATTGAGCGATGATAGGGAACTGTTCGAGTTGTTCTTGGAATGTGGACTAGATAGCTCTTTCCTTCGAAACCGAAACTTTCTCAACACCACCACTTGGTTGCACATTGCAGTCATCAAAAATAACCATTTGCTGGCGAAAGTAGTACTGGACGAGTATCTAGTTCCGGTTGATTGTATTGGCGATCATCAGCTAACTCCTCTTAGCTGCGCAGTGTTTATGCGCAACACAGAGATAGCAAGTTTGCTTCTGAGCTATGGCGCAAACGTTAACTACCAGGATCCAAAGAAACGGACACCTCTTCAGTCGGCTTTGGAAAACAACCAAAAGGAGATGGTCCAGTTACTTTTGGATAATAATGCAAGTATCAAATTGCTACAAGAGTTCCGCTACAACAACGACAATGAAAACCTAATCCAACATTATCTCGTGGAACGAGGTTTGGTGGATATGCTCGTCTCCATCATTTCCGGCATTGACTTGAATCACCCTGACAAACATGGACTGACGCCATTGCATTATGCTGCGGCTTGTAATCAGATCAACATGATTGATATTCTCATCGGTGCTGGAGCAACTGTGGACTGTTTCGACAAACACGGAACAACGCCTTTAATGCGTGCTCTATCCAAAGGACATCTTGAAGCGTACCAATTCTTGCTGGACCATGGAGCTAGCGTAAATCTGGTAAAACAGTTCCGACATGATGCTTACGATGGTGAAACAATTTTGCACATAACAGCCGAAATGAATCGAATCGCCCCGACTAAGCTGCTGGTTGAGGAGTTAAAGTTCGACGTAAACTGCGTGGATAAGAATGGGAACACTCCCTGCACTGTGCCGTCGGGAAGAAATGTTTCGAAGTGGTTAAATACTTGCTAGGGAGAAGGACAAACTTGCATTTGAGAAATGATGCCGGTCAAACAATTTTGCAAATGTTGGAAGCTATAGATAACGACTTAGTTAGGCCGATTTCTTCGGGGAAAATGTATAATTGTCTAATCTAATCTAATCTAATCTAATCTACACCGTGTCCAATATATTCTCATACAAAATAAAACTCCATTTATTTCAAATCGATAATCCAGATTTTGTTGATAACTTTACCCATTATATCGCAATATAATACTGATCAACTACAGCATATGTTTTGGAATAACACCGCCTTTAACGTTCCAGAAGGTTTTTCGAAAACATCACAGTGACTTCCATCGGCATTTTGTCCCAAATTCGTTTGATTGCGGTTATGAATTGGTTCACATTAGACACCCTGTGGTCATTTACCTTCGTCAGCATGTATGACCATACGAAATAATCCAAGGGATTCAGATCTGGTGAACTGGGAGGCCATGCATTCTTGTCCAAAAAGTCGGTAAAATTTTCTCGGCACCAGCCCTGAACGAGATTGGCAGTATGCGATGGCGCTCCATCCAGCTGAAACACATAGTGATCATCTCCAAACACCTCTTGTACATATGGCCTGACAACTTTCCCCGAAAACATTTCGACATTTAACGCCTTTTTCGATGAAAACCAGTGGTAAATTGCCTCGCTTGCAAATTCCTCTACAAACAATCACTGACGCAGCACTTTGGAACCGTGGAATATTCCTATCACTCTCTGTAACAGTTTTCGAAGAGAGAGCCTATAATCTGTCGCTCTTGACATTGTGGGATTGTTGCAAGACGTATAACTTTTCGTCGGAAAAGATAAATTCTTCCCCACCGTGCCGCGACAAAAGCAGACTTGCTCTTTCGAGTCGTTTCTGCTGGGAAGGTTCCAAAACTCCGTGAACCTTACGTTTCTTGAAAGCTTGGAATCCGAGATCATTTTGCAGTATATTGTACTGAAACATTCAGATCTGTGGCCATTTTACGTACAGAGTGATTTTCGTCAAATCCATTCCCTGGCCACTTTAACAACTCGTGCAGTCCGCACCGTACGAGTACGACCGGATCTCTTCCGGTCATCCAACGAGCAGGTGTCACGGTACCTTCGGATGGTTCGGTACACAAAATCCCGCTGTACTCCGAGGTTTTTCAAATTTCTGAAAATAGCGCCCGGGCGCTCGCCTTTCAAAAACTTTTATCATCACAGCACGAAAGAAACACCTTCATCGCTGGTAAAGATAAACACCGAATGAAAACAATCGGACATAACCTAAAAGTGTTTGTATAAACATAGTGTAAAACTACACCAACACATACGTGAAGCATGTTGAGTAGTTGCACAACACCAATGCAAGGAAAAACTGTATGATAATATATTGGACACGGTGTAATATAATACAACCGCAACCTGTACGAGAAAGCATCCAGGAAATAAAGATTGGACTCGGAAAAAATG